>ML803646.1:30717-52414 GCA_009831015.1 Picea engelmannii
ATGATTTTTATTAATACATACAATTTAGCATTTTTATTAATATATAAAAAAATTCCAAAAGAGTTTAATTATTTATATAGTAAAATGGACTTATTTTTAAAAGAAAAGATTTTGACCACTTATTATGAAATGGTCAATGTCATGAGATCCTTCAAGTGGTATGAAGTATAATTTTTTTTTCACAAAATTGATAGTTTTTATATGAGAAAAGTTGCAATGTAGTGTAATGTAAAAGGAGATAATAGATTATATTTGTGAAATGGTTAATGTCATGAGATCCTTCAAGTGGTATGAAGTATAAACTTTTTTTCACAAAAATGATAGTTTTTATATGAGAAAAGTTGCAATGTAGGGCAATGCAAAAAGAGATAATAGATTATATTTGGTCCAAAGAATTTTTTCAAAAAATAAGGTTGCTTATCCAACTTTTATTGAAATTTGCAATCCTAATACTTCTTTTGAAAATTCAACTTGTATATTACCTTACATAATGTATAAAACATAATTAAACTAAAATTAAAAGATACTAAGCTACTTTCTCACAAGGGACAGCTGTATTATTTTTTATTATATTTCTCTATAATATAATTACTTTTATAATCTTTATTAATACATACAATTTAGCATTTCTATTAATATATAAAAAAAAATCCAAAAAAGTTTAATTATTTATATAGTAAAATAGACTTATTTTTAAAAGAAAATATTTTGACCACCTATTATGAAATGATCAATGTCATGAGATCCTTCAAGTGATATGAAGTATAAACTTTTTTTCACAAAAATGGATAGTTTTTATATGAGAAAAGTTGCAATGTAGTGTAATGCAAAAAGAGATAATAGATTATATTTGGTCAAGAAAATTTTCCAAAAAATAAGGTTGCTTATCCAATTTTTATTGAAATTTGCAATCTTAATACTTCCTTTGAAAATTCAACTCTCACAAGGGACATTTACTTGCATTTCCTTTGGAGATATACTTGCAAAACTAGGTTCATGTTGCATAGTTCCAATACTCATAAGTTAAAGCTCACCTATATGCCTTCAATATCATTTATGGCTTAGAGTGTTATCGACCCCCAATTTTATTTGGAGCAATATATTGTTCACCGACATATGGGTCTTCAACAAAAGTAAAGTATTTTAAAAGGGAATATGAAGTCGAGGATTCCAAGGGTAAACCAAGTTGAATCAAAGACACCCATGAGTACATTGAATTTCTTCTCCCACTCATGCAACTACAGGATATGCGTTTTAGAGTCAATTGCACAAGTGTCTCTTAATTTGTTCTCTAACTTCATTTTATTGCTAAACTCATTCTTCTATTGATTCCATTTTATAATCTAAGTGAATATGTTGCACTATGTTTCAAGAATATGTTTCTCATTACTCCTCAAACCTCTCTATAAAGAATTCAACTCACGAAGGATGAAACACCCCTATCTACAATGGAAATGAGCCATCAAGTTCCAACCACAATATGCATCTCCATAATCATTTCAGCGATGTCCCCAATCAATGCATACCACTTGGTGAGTTTCATAGACCAACACACCAGCGTTGGCATTCTTTCCAATCCCACACTCCAGTCTTGCATAAATGTTTCCACAAACTAGAGCCATGAACTTTATCTAAGTGGTGAAGTTGCTAAGGCAAGGACTAGGCTTCGGGGAGAGACACGTGCACCATTTTAAAATGCCAACAGGGATGGTAATTAACGCTTCCCAATTCCAAAGCATGGGGATTAATATCACACTACCACAAAACAATTTGTAGGATTTAATGGACTTGATGCCATTGCATTAATTCTTGAATTCAATTGATTTGCATGGTATGTCAAATGTTGTTTAAAGGATTTCACTCTATTAGAAATGTTACACCTATAAAGGTGGCAAGCATATAAGCCCCACATTTATCTCACATGCACCTTTTGATAGTCATGTTCCTATACTTGTTAGATTTGGTATCAGCGTGCTACTTTTTACCTCTAAGAATATGGAGGAACTCAATATACTCCATTTCATTTATTTTCCATAGAATTCGTTGCACAAATCTATTAAGGTGTAGGTACTTGGGAGGTTTTTGAAAATAAAGAGATTTCAACACCCTATTTCAAAACAAAAATCAAAAGATACATTGTTATGTGCCTTTGAACACTCTAAGGGGCTTCTTATGTGCCTCATAAACAATGTATAACAAAAGTAAAGAAAAAGTACCAGTGCAATCATCCATAATTTATATAATCTTTATAGATAATTTTGAAGTAATTATTCTTCAAACTTGTTCTCATTAACCAGAATAAATGACCATCTTGAATCCTAGTTTTAATTTTGTATCCACGTCTGTAGAACATTCATGATCTCTTCTTACAATTTAAGGAGATCTTAAAGATCTTTGTGATCTCAAATTACAACATCAAATAACTTGAGAGTAATTCCTTAAGAATACTTTAGGAATAATTTCTAGCTCTAGCCTCCAAGTCTAGGTTTAGTTATACAAACTTGTGAATGCCTTCATCAAGCATTCAACATAATTAGTTATTTGAAAGTTTATCATAAATTATTGGTTTCAAGGTATTTAAATGAAACTTGGAGTATTTTCCTTCATGTTTACACCAATAACCAAATTATTGATATAGTGGCTATGATTAGAGCTATTGGTTGCTAAAACCAGTCTAACTTTGATGTGGGAAGATAACACTGAATATAGTTATATGCTAGGTTTAAGAAAGGGAGGTTGTGGTTTTGAGTGAGAATGCATTGCATACATTAATAAATGAAAGAAAGGGAGGACATGGCTTTGATTGATAATGCAATACTCAACATTTTTCCTTCAAACTTGAGCATTGCACTTCTCACATAAAGCTTTATATTTTAAGTTGAGCGTTTAATTTTTTTCTCATTAAACTCGCCATGCTTATACTTCTTTCCTTGAATGGAATTTACAGTGCTTTGAATGAAATTTATAATTATTTGATATTTCAATGATACATTTTACAACATACTACTTTCACACACCTACGTTAGACATTGACAATTTTGGAAGTAGTAGTATGCTTCGATGGCTACATTGACACTAATATTATACATGATTTTGAACGTTCCAATGTAATTAGGGTTGGAGTAGGGTAGTGGGATTTTTGTTGATTTCATCAAGTAATTCCCTTATCTTAGTTCAATATTGTAATTTCAATTATTTGCATAATTTATTGGTATATTTCAGTTAGTTTTCATGTTAGGAAGCTAGCTTGTATATATTACGTTTTGTCATTTTCGGTCTTTCACTTTGTAGTTGAGTCGTATAGTAATTTTTTTCTTTTTTATTTTAGTTTTGTTGTTCTTTAGAATTTTCTCATTATTCCAATCTGTATAACGATTAGGTTTCCATACTCTAAATCAACTAGAAGATGAAGATGGAACCACTATCTAGCAATAGGGGTGGTTGAGTGATAGGAATATTGGATTAGAAGGGAACCATGCTAAGTTATAGACAAAATTCATTTTTGTATTATAGAATGGTCACGCCAAATTAATTAAAGGATTGGATGTGCTTATATGGAACATAAATAAGACTGGAGGAGAGAATACAACAAAAATTGGATATGAACTATTAATGTTTATTATGGGTTAGGATGAAAGGTGGTGGTGGTCTTAGATCTGGAAAGTCAGGGTGCCAAAAATTTTTTTATTTATGTGGCTAGGATAATGCAAAGAGTCCCAACATGGGACACAATTTGTTGACTATGAAAATTGGACAAAAATACTAGATCTCGTCTAACTTTATAAGAAATAAAAATTTAAAGATACAATACATACTCTTCAATTTCGAAGTGTCTCTAATGTGGATTTCTTGGGCGGGACATTGAACACATCATTCTGGAATTTTGTTTCATCATTATTGTTTTCAAATCAAACATAATTCTCCCACGAAGGTAATCATCTTAGGGAAAATCTCAAAGGGTTTTCGGGACCGCTGAAGCTCATGACACAATAATGTAACTGTAAACCACCTCCAATGCAAATCACATATATATGTGCATATAAGAAAGTGCTTCCATATATGCAAATTTACAAAAGACGACATTTGTATATGCACATATACATAAGTGCTTTTGTATATGTACATTTATAGAAGGTGTCTTACATAAATGTGCATATATAGAAGAAATTTTGTATATGCGCATCTATGGAAAGCGGATTTTGTATATGTGCATTTACGAAATGTGGATTTCATATATGTGCATTTATGGAAGCCAACCACTTCCATATATGTGTATATACGAAAGTTGCATATACATAATTCGACTTCCGTAAATGTGCAGTTATGGAAGTGCTTCCATATATGTGCATATACAGAAACCGACTTCCCATATATGTGCATTTATGGAAGTGCTTCAGGAAATGCACATTTACGGAAGCCACCTTCCATAAATGTGCATATAAGGAAGCACTTCGATATATGTGCATATACGAAGGTCGACTTTCATATATGTGCATTTATAGAACTTCTCCCGTAAATGCACATTTACGGAAGCCACATTTAGTAAATGCACATATACAAAAGAAGTTTCATATATGCACATATATGGAAGCACTTTCGTATATGCACATAAACGGATGCTAACTTCCATAATTTACAGAAGTGGTTGACTTCCGTAAATGCACATATATGTATATATGGAAGCGCTTCTATATATGCACATTTTCGAAAGCCGACTTATGTATATGTGGCTTTCGTATATACTCATATACAGAAGTGGAGGACTTCCATATATGTGCATATACGGAAGTGATTTTGTATATGCTCATTTACGAAATGTGGCTTCCATATATGCTCATTTACAAAATCACTTTTGTAAATTCACATATACGGAAGTCAGCTTCCGTACATGCACATATACAGAATTACTTTTGTATATGCGCATTTATTGAAGGTGGCTTTTGTAAATGTGAATTTATGGAAGCACTTCCATTAATGCACATATACAGAAGTCGTCTTCCATATATGTGCATATATGGAGGCACTTCTATAAATGCACATTTAAGGAAGACGACTTATATATATCCACTTTCATATATGCACATATATAGAAGTGGTTGGCTTCCATGTATGCGCATATACATAAGTCAAATTTCGTATATGCACATCTATGTAAGGTGACTTCTGTATATGCACATATACGGAAGCTGACCACTTTGGTACATGTGCATATACGAATGCCACATATACAGAAGTTGGCTTTCGTAAATGCACATTTACATAAGCACTTCCATATATGTGCATATACGAAAATTGACTTTCGTATATGTGTATTTACATAAGCCATCTTCCATATATGTGCATTTACAAAAGCATGTTTCCATATATCCTCATTTACAAAAGTTGGATTTTTTATTTTCGCATATATGGAAGGCGAATTCCATAAATGTGCATATACAAAAGTGCTTCCGTATATGCGCATTTACAGAAGGTGGCTTCCGTAAATGTGCATATACAAAAGTGCTTATGTATACGTGCATTTACGGAAGTTGGCTTCCATATATGCACATATACATAAGTTCTTTCATATATGTACATTTACGGAAGCCAACTTCCATATATGTGCATTTCCAGAAGCATGCCACTTCCGTATATGTGCATATACGAAATCCGCATATATAGAAATTGGCTTCTGTAAAATGTGCATTTATGGAAGGCGGATTCCGTAAATGCACATATACGAAAGTGCTTCCGTGTATGCGCATTTAAAAAATGTGGCTTTCGTAAATGTGCATATGTGGAATTGCTTCCATATATGTGCATATAGGAAAGCCAACTTATGTATATGCGCATATACAAAAGCCATCCACTTCTGTATATGCGCATATACAAAATACAAATTCCATAAATGCATGCTTCCATATATGTGCATATACAGAAGCGCTTTCACAAATGTGTGCTTCCAAACCAAACCTTCTCCATTCTAATAAATAAGGCCATTCTAGATAAAAATTCTAAAACATGGTTTTGAAAGTAACTTCATTTTTCTTGATAGTATTTGATCATACTAGAAAATTGGTAACATTTAGTCTAGTTTAAATAATACTAGCAAGGAAAAAGCATGAAGGTAGATTATGGAAAATAACAAATTGATAAATTAGGTGCATAAATACCACTAATGATTGAAAGTTTTTTTCGTATATGCGCATTTAAGGAAGCCAACTTCCATATATGCAAATTTACAAAAGTTGATTTCCATATATACACATTTACGGAAGGTGGCTTCTGTAAATGTGCATATACATAGGTGTTTATGTATATGCATGTTTACGGAAGTCAACTTTCATATATGCGCATATACAAAATTCGACCACTTTTGTATCTGCGCATTTATGGAAGGCATATCTAGCTTCCGTATATGCACATATAGAGAAACCAACCACTTCTGTATATGCCCTAAGAGAAAGAAAAATGGAAGGTTAATACACTTTTCGAACATGCATAATTGTTGGTATATATACAAGTATATATACGTATATATATTGACACATATTATATACAAGTTTATAATATGTTGGTAAATATACTAGTGTATATCCTGACACATATACCTACATGATATGTGGGTATATATACCCACATAATATGTAGATATATATACCAACATAATATGTCGATATATATACCAACACATATAAAAGTATATATACCAACAAATTATGTTGGTATATATACCAGTATATATATCGACCTATTATGTCAGTATATATACTAGTATACATACCAACATATATGTTAGTATATATAGCGTTGATCTTCTTTGAATATTAATGGACAAGGTTTATGCAATGTATATATAAATAACATATTGTTCATCAATAAATATGAATTTGGTTTTGAATCATCTTTAGTTTTCTGTCTTGGTATTTATCCTGTATTATCTTCCCACATCAAAGTTATATTGGTTTTAGCAACCAATAGCTCTAATCATAGACACTATGTCAATGATTTGGTTATCTAGTATAACATGAAGGAAAATACTCCAAGTTTCATTTGAATACCTTGAAACCAATCATTTATGATAAACTTTCAAATAACCAATTATGCTCAATGCTTGATGAAGGCATATACGAGTTTGTATAACTCAACCTAGACTTGGAGGCTAGAGCTAGAAATTATTCATGAAGTATTCCTAAGTGAGTACTATGAAGTTATTCGATGTTGCAATTTGAGATCACAAAGATCTTTAAGATCTCCTTAAATTGTAAGAAGAGATCATTAATTTTCCATAGACTTGGATAAAAAATTGAAACTAGGATTCAAGATGGTCATTTATTCTGGTTAATGAGAACAAGTTTGGAGAATAATTACTTCAAAACTATCTATAGAGATTGTATATATTATGGGTGTTTGCACTAGTGTTACAACAAATTTTGCCTCACCCCATGCAACTTGCTTGGATGGTCTTTCCATTTCCCTATGTAGACTTGAAGTTCCCTTTTGTACCTTCCAGAGCCAAAAAAGCATATTTTTCCACATATACACATCCTATCAGTTATAAAACAAGCGTATATGCAGGTTGCTCCACTACATCCTGCATACATTGGATTTGGTGCTAAAAATTAAAAATAATGTCGGGTTTCCATGCCATGTCACGAGATCCATGATCCTTGACCTTGCATATACTGGAAATGCTCCAACTCGGCCCTTCAATTCCATTCAAAGGCTATAAATTGAGCCATATACAAGCCTTTAGAATATTCAACAATTCAACTTTGAGAGCAAAGAAAATTTGGAGAAATTTCACTTCATATTGAGTCTGCATCCCTTTGTCCTTGAAAGTTTGAACTCCTGGTTCAGCCCCTAGGCTCTTCCTTCTTTGTGATGGAGAAGCTCATTGACTCCTTTATATGACCTTGCCTTTGGTGGAAGATTGAAGTGGTGGAGGCCCAACTAGAGGGACTTATTTTCTCGGTTCTGATATGTGTTGTTACAAAAGTTTGTCACCTATGTACTTCTGCTGATTATTTTAATAGAAATACTCTTTTCTCGTCCAATTGATATCTTGCAAATATTTGAATTATTATTCCATGGGCATATTTTTCATGTATGTTAATGGATTATGCTAATCTATATGCCAACACTATACATTATCACTATATTCTTGTGTATCTTGGTTGTTGAGGACAAGTTGCATATATAAAGTTTTGGGTTGCATGCTCAACGGTGGTCTTCATCGAACGTCCGGACAAGGTAGGATCATAGCCTTGTCTTGTTAGCATTTCTTTTCTATGGAATACTTGGGATTAGATTTGATTTCTGCATGTCATTCCATTTGTTGTGGTTTACCCCTTGCCATAGAGAGATTTTCCTTGTAACAGAATTGCAGACCATATTGGGGAATGATCTTCTTTTTTGGGGTTTGGAGTGTTTTTTCTTCTTGATTTTCTCTCTGTTAGCATGAGTTTCCTTGTCACCTATTGCTTGACAACCTATTTTTACTTTGCATATGAGTTTCTTGGCTTAACCCTTTCCCTGGCAGTGTTTTATTGGGTATACGTGGTTTTTCCCTTGACATACGTGTACACACGCAAGTTGTCTTCCTTTAGGGAGCCTATATACGTGAGTTTTTCTCAAACAGTTGCGTACATCAACTCTTTAGCCTTGTTGGTTGAGTTTGGTGCTTACTGGGTGAGTTTGGATGGTTGTTGAGTCTTCTTGGGTCTATGTCGTGATTTTTAAGTGTTTACAGAGTGATAGGAAACCTTCTTATTGTTTAATTTTTGGGTGGCTTTCTTTCTTATCATCTTTTTCATTGGTTGTCCTTGCACATTGGTTTGAGTGTGATTCTTGGTATCCTACTTAGCTTATCTATTTTTGCATATAGTAGGGTCTTCCTGTGAAGTTGTTATTCAGTCCTTGCATTTTATTTTCTTTATATCAAAAATACAAAAATATTTGCTTATCTTGCATTATGGAATTTGCACTTTTGATCACACTGCATTGATTTTGACACATGTGGAGAGATTGCATTTCATTGAAATTGTAGAGATTGCATTTGAAAAATTGCATTTAGAAGCATACCATCTCTTTGAAATTCAAGACTAGTGCTTAGCAGTGTTTTTATATTTGCTTATTTTTATATGTTGAGTCATAATACCATCAGTTTCACGATCACACCTTTTGAGTAAGTAGAAGTCATTAAAATTAACGTTGATTAATTAAAGTTGATTAGAAATGATTTTATTTTTCAGGTTACACAAACAAGTATAGGACATAGGGCCTTGGAATAGTATTTTGTGAGTAAACTTCTCCAAGGCTATTAAACTAAACATATGTGTCTGACGAGAAAGTGGTGAAACCCATTATGTAATTAGTGATGTCATGAGGCTCCACTCACACTGGAGTTAAGCACGAGGTCACACAAAGTTGGTTGCAAAGATATCCCTCTAATACCTTCTTAGCGTTAGAGATATTTTTGGGGTTCTATTCATATTTGGGGGCATTTCTAGTACCTTTACCTCTATGAGAGGTGGTGCTTTCAATATTTTGGGCTTTGTTACCCTACCCATATGGTGGACCTGACTTATGACTATTCGCCTGCGCATTGATTATATTGTGGTGACTCTAGTTTCTTGACATAGGTAGCCACATAGGTTACTTGCAAGGGTTATTCTGCGGGTACCCTGAGTCAGATAAGGGTCAGATAGCACACAACCTTTATGGAGGATTACCTCTCCGGGGGGATCTGACCGACTGTATTGTTAATCTCACAAGGGCCCTTATAACTAATTTTGATACCTCCAATATTTTGAAGAGAGTCTTAGGCCCCTCTTGGGTGAGACATACCTACTCTAGTGAGGGAGGCCAATTTTCAGCCACTATATCATGTTTGTATGCATTGTCCATTTTTTATTTATTTTGGTGTGCTCTCTGATTATTAGTTGGCCCTAGGATTTGCTTTTATATCTCGAGTATTGAGTCATCGTGGAGCAATACTAGCCTCCTCGCAGGCCTCATCATTTGTTGAAGTTACCACCGCATCTTGATTCTTTACCGAAGTTTCCTTCTAAAAGGCGTAAATTTAATAAAAGTGGTACATATATCTCCGCTTCCCAGACTTTTGATTATCCAGTTATCAGTAATGAGTCAAACCTAAACTTCACAGGGAGTCCCTCGACTCCTATATCTGCTATGATTAGTGGGATCCCTTCAACTCCTTCAGCCTCGATAGTTGGGGTGTCAGAGATCCCCATCTCTAGTACTACCCAACCTATGGGTTCTACTTGACCCATAGGAATGAACCCTTTTAAATCTATTTTTGGTATGCCAAGTCACAATTCTCAGTCAATACCTTCAGTCTCTAATCTATTTTCCTTTGGCATGCCCAACATGATGTCGCAACCTTCATCCTCCATTCCAGTGGTTAATGAAAACCCTAGTTTTGGACCTAGGGGCATGACTCCTCCGTATGAGCATCTCTCATTTGGTGGAGGCCATATTCCCCAAACAAATCCTACAGTTGGAGGTTGTCCATATTCCCCAAACAAATCCTGGATGGAGTGCTCAACCGGGCAAACAATTCACTTCCTATATTCCATCCTTTATCCCCTCTTCCTCCATGTCGATTTCGAAAAATGCATTTATTATGGTGAATCCCCCTATGTCCTCTAAAGTTCCATCCAAAGGGAGTGAGTTTCACACTATGGGAAACCCCCAGCCCGAAGCCCCTTCGGCTGGGGGCAACATATATAACCCTCATCATGTCACTTTCATGGGTATAGTGCCCATACAACCTTTTATGAATCAGTTTGGAGGAGGATATTATCCTACCAGACATGGCCATGGCATATACCAGAACCCTGGATGGCCTACAATCCCTCATCCCCAATCTTTCTCAAGAGCATGGGCTTAGACACCGCAACCCTAGCTCCTTCTTTCTGTCCACGCTTAATCTTCCATATTTTTCAAAAATAATGAATGACCCTATGCATCATGATCTGTTATGGATCCCCATCCACACCAAGCTTCCTTCATACATTCCAAAATTCAAAGGCAATATTGGCAAGGATCTGGGAGATCGTGTCATTGTTTTTCATCTTTAGTGCTCATCTAACTCCCTGAATAACGATTCTATTCGTTTGAGGTTATTTCAAATGCACCCTCACGGGGGTCGCCACGAAATGGTACATTGAGCTACCGGGGGGAACATATGAAAACTTTAATTAGATGGTTTTGGTCTTTCTCAACCACTTCCAATTGTCGGTTCGTTATGATGCCGGCATAGAAATTTTGTCAGCCCTCTGCCAATATAAATACACGCATATCTTGGACCATATCCAAGAGTGTCATAGACAGAAGAGGTTGATCAAAGCCTACATTCCTCCATAGTTTGTGTTGGAGTGGTTCCTTAAGTCCTTATTGCCTTATATTTCGAAGGATGTCTCTACATCCAGAGTAACATCTGAGGAAGAAGCTATTTTCAAAGCCCATCAATTGGACCTCATATATGCTCAATATGGGAGGTTGTATGGAATTCTTCCTGACACGTCGCGGTCGAACTATGACCCTAGACAAAATCCTGGGCCTCGTGTCGATGGCATCATAGGCTCTACAAATTCTAAGTCTACAGACTTGGTGATGAACCAGTTGAAATATTTGTCTCTAATCCATCCTATAGCAGTACAAGCTTCAACTTCATCCTCCACTCCCACTCAATGGGAAGATGTGCATTATGTACAGTCGTTGGCTAACCCAAAGGGTAACTAGTAACCAGGAGGGAATAAAAGGAAAGGACGAGGTAATAATCGTAAGGGTGGGAAAAATAATAATAAATCCAAGGACGACACTAACAATGATAGATCAAATAATAATGTTGGTGAGGGCAAGAAAGAAAAGTGGAAGATAAAGTTTCCTTGTAAACTTTGTAAAGATGATCACCTTACCCACCTATGCCCCAAAATCAAGGAAGTCTTGAGGCTCTTATCACAACCACTTGTTGTGTTGAAAAATCTATTTCTGCATAATCAACACATGGCCTTGGAGACCCCCTACACTGGAAATGTGTCGAACGGGAGTCAAAACCCCTCAACACATAAAGGTGGTCATCTATGTGTCAACATGGTCAAGTCTTATATTGATGTAGCCACTCGATCTCGTGATTATAGTTCTTCACAGAACATTGTAGGTCCAGAGTCTCCTCATCCTCCTCCAGAAACACCCTTGCAGATCGAAAAGATGAAACCTTTCCCTCGTATTCCAAAAAGAGTATTAAAGTGCTCTGCCCACAATCCTAATGCCAGAGCTGCCCAAAACTATTTGATTGTCGAATATCTAGGCCAAAACCCTTGTGCGATGTCAGCTTTGGAGGTGCTCTAGACATGTCCTTCATAGAGGAATGCCTTGTTATCTGCGTTAGGATCTCTAGACTTGTGTGGATCGAAGGTTATCAATTTTGATGTCACAAATGTTAGGCCTCACTTACCTTACCACGTGGCCTTCCAAATCCATGTGTAGTACATGAAAATTACCATCAAACGTATTGTAATTTATAAAGGTGATGCGATGTGTGTGATGTGCCTAACCTATTGGAAAGCCATTAGCTCTCCGAATCTATCCCAATCTATGACTATGTTGACATCATTTGATGGCGTTCGTTTCAACCCCACGGAATTCTTCTTGCTTTACCGGTCCAGTTAGGTGAGAAGATATTGGAGTTTGATGTCGAGGTGGTTGATGTTCCCCTCGACTATAATTTACTACTAGGGCATAATTGAACTTATGCCATGATAGTCATCGTGTCGTCTGTTTTCCACACTTTATGTTTTCTTCAAGAAGGGAAAATAGTGACAATTGATCAGTTGTCCTTTGCACACACTAGTCCTAATGCATCGGTTGGAACCTTGGTCTCTGTGATCAACAATTCTCAGCAAGCAACTAAGGATGTTGGTGTCGGCATGTATTCCTCTTTGATGGGTAGCTTTGATTTCATGGAACCAATTCACCATATTCACGCCATTTCCAGTGAGTCTTCGTCATCGATGAGGTCCGTTCCTTTCCATACTTCGTATTTCAATGACCCTTGGACCCTACCTTCCCCAAATATGTCATACGAAGGTCAGTTGCACATTGGGATGAAATTCCATTGTTAGCAGCAGAAGCGGCGTATCAGTCTATTCTTGATGCTATTGTTGACCCAGATCCTTCCTCCTCGTGAATGGATGAGGTGGATCTTGTTCTAGAGACCGTATGGGTAGTTCAATCATCTTGTTCGCATGATTTCCTTGATGATATTTTACCTTCGGATGAAGCCATATTAGAGGCCATGTATGGTCCTGATAGGCCTTGGGACAATATGAATCATCTCTCCTATTTCCTCCCAGAGCTTGTTAAGATCGAACAGGATGACTTTAGATCTACCTTGAATGAGATGGTCGGGCACAATGTGGTTCCATTAGATACGCATGGTATTTATTCTGAAGGAAACATGGTGAATATTTATCCTACCATCATGATCGACATCTCTCGTATTCCTAGAAAAATTGAGAACATATATATCGGTGCAGATAGTTCGCTTAAAGAAATTCAGATCTACACTGATCTCTTCAAATAATTTTTTGATGTATTCGCTTGGTCGTATGAAGAGATTTAAGGGATCGACCCAAACATTGTTGAACATGAGATTAAAACCTATCCTAATGCCAAACATGTTCGACAATGTCTTAGAGTTGTTAATCCTAGAAAGACCACTGCTATTAAGGTCGAGATAGAGAAGCAACTTAATGTTGATTTCATCTACCCGGTTCCCTTGACTGAATCGGTTTCCAACCCCGTTCCCATAAATAAAAAGAAAGGAACTATTCATGTATGTATGGATTTTCGAGACATGAACAAGGCTTGTCCTAAAGATAACTTCTTGACTCCTTTCATTAACTAGATTCTTGACGAGTGCGTGGGAAGTTGTTAGCGATATTTCTGGTAAAGGGGGGTGAAATGCGAAGGAATGGGTGAAAAACCCACAAGTCCTAAGTTCGGGATGCAAATGTGTCCATGGTTAATTGGAAATCGGTTCTGGATGGCAGAATTTCGCACGCCCAGATCAATGGCGCACGTTGGATTCTGGAGCCCCCCCGCCTTTCTACCTTTAAGCGGAGGGGGGGGTCCGGAATTGGGGGCGCATCTCTCCGACGGCTAAGATCATGGCACTCGGATCAACGGTGCTCAGGTGATCTCGTCCTCCTCAGCTGGACAATTTTAAATCAATGTGGGGCCCTCTTCCTTGTCGTATCATCTTGCCATCTGTCCTCCACCTGACCGTGCGATGAGGATCGCTCCCTCTAGCCCCTTCCTCATCCTCCGCCATGTGTCTCTCTCCACTCCACGTCCGCCTTCCATCAACAACAAGCCCCCCGTGCCTCCTCTTCTACTCCCTCCACCTATTTCCTTCCGCCATGTGTCTTCCCCTGTAACTGCTTTCACACCTCATCACTTCTCACCTCACCCTCATGATCCTGGCACCACCATTCCCATTGTGTGCCTCATCCTTCGTGCTGGCCTCCACTCATATTCATCAATCCGTTCAGCTAATCCAGGCGGCAGCGTGAGGGGACTTCCACGTCCCTAAAGTGTCAGGTTGACCGGATTGTCCTCAATCCCCATGCAGCAGTTATTAAGGCAGTTGGTGGTGGTTAGACATCGCCTCTGCCATATGGGAAGGTCCGGCAACGAATTAAAGGCACGTCGATTCGCCCATGAAACTGTCAGAAGTGGGATTACGTCTACCATTGTTGCACAACCATTCAGAGACGACAGCTGCAGATTGTCAGAGAGCCATGCAGATGCAAAGCTTTTAATGCAACATCTCGATTTTGTTGTTGTTGTTGTTTTGAGTATATGTAGGCGTTTAGCCATTTTTGTATCTATCGATGGTTGAGCAGAGCTCCTGGTTGTAAATATTTAATCAACCCTCTGGCTGAAGTTAGGATTCCATACCTCCTTTGTTTTTACGTACCAGATCTAGTCCCCGAGTTAGAGTGATATTCCCCGAGTCTTTATCTCCATTTGATCACCCCTTATAAACAATTCATGACATTAAACTGATGGGTGTCGGGCTCTGCTCCTGCAAGCAATCTAGGAGTGACTTACGATGCTAACATTTCTGGCACAGTTGTCGGGGACGAAGTTGAATATTTTCCCCAGGATTGAATGACAATGATTAGTTGATTCTGAAGGTGCATCAGATATCAGAACTATTGAGATTGCTACTGTGCACCTGGAAACTCCATTGTGACGACTCCACTAGGGAGAACCTACTCTTTTCAGCCGTGGCTTCAAGAGGCAGACACACGAAGTCCAATCCACAACTGTCGTTAGCACCATCTGAAGTAGACCCAGAGAAGGTTATCAGAAAAGGTAAATCCTCGGGAGACGATGTCTCTGCTGCTAAAACATGTATTTTTGATGATTTGCATGTTTCAGTAGAAACCTCTCCCCCCTCGTTTCATCCTGTTACATTACCTCCCGTCGTGGTTTCCTGCAGTCCAAATTTTGGGAGTGTTCCTGCTGGTTTTTCTCCTTCTGGCCTGGGATTAGTAGGAGAAGTCCTTGTCACTCCTTTCTCACCAGAGGTGGTACCCTGTTTCAAACACAATACCTCTGAATTTTCTCCTTCTCAGGGTTTCACCACACCTCCTCCTGTTGTTACTGTTGCTAGAGGAAGAAAGCTTTCTACACCTCCAAGTATAACGGCTCGTTCTTCGAATTCACCACATTCCCCCTTCCACTCTGTAAGCTCGACTCCTTTCTCTCCATCTCAAATCTCACCACCCTCTAGTCCTACCACACCCGTTGTCCCTATGGCTAGTGCTAATCCCCCTCAAAATAGAATGGACGCCATAGTCACTACTAGATATTCTCCTTTAATCCTACCCCATCCTATGAATCCTCTCCCTACTGGAGATTACTTGAAATACATGCCCAAGTTCACTAGGGAAGGAGACATAACTGCTGAGGAGCACCTGGCTTCTTTTTATAGTTATGCAGACAACCTGAACATTGAAAATGAGGATGTCTGGATGAGAGTCTTTGTCCAGAGTCTAGATGGCGAGGTGAGGAAATGGTTCAGGGGACTGGCCCTAGGGTCTATTGCTGGAATTGAAGCCCTGGATAGTATTTTCCTGAGGCAGTGGGGAGACAGGAAAGATTTCATGTATTACATGACAGAGTTTGGGTCTCTGAAGAAAATGGAAGGAGAGTCTGTCTCTGACTTCTCCAAAATATTTAATAAGATGTATAATAAGATTCCTGTAGAGATAAAGCCCTCAGAAGCCTCTGCCCAAATTTCCTATGCTGGTGCATTCAACCCAGATTTCTGCCTTCTATTGAGAGAAAGAAGAGCCACCTCCTTAGCCCAAATGCAAGACCCAGCTGTCGAAGTAGAATCCAACATATTAGCATCTGATCGACTAAGGAACAAAGCTAACGCAGATAGAAGATAGGGAAAATCCGAAGCCTCAACTTCTAGCTCATCGGTACCCCACCCTCAAGTGGATGAACCAACCAGGATGATGAAGTTTCTGTCTGAAGAGATGGAGAAGTTGAATGTGGAAAGGAAGAAAATGTACAAGGGCCCTCAGAACACCAAAGTCAAAGGAGGTTTCAGGAGGCCAAATAATGTTGCTCCCCCAACCATGCATAGAGAGAGGGGAAGAGACCGCGAAGACCAGAGAATTCAGGCTCCTTTTCAGAACAATTTGGTGGTTGATGAGGAAGAAAGAGAAACAGAGGAGCTCGATCCTGAAATCCACTGTTTAGAAGACACCCCCCCTTTTCCTCACCTGACTTAATCAACATACGAGGAATCTCTCATGAACAGTCAGCTAAATGAATTGAGCAAGGGAGACAAGGCTAGCGGCGGTCGAGGCAGGTATAACCTTAGGTCCGATAAAAGGACAGCAGCACCCAATATTCCTGAGCAGTCCACTAGGACAGAAAAACCTACTAATCAAGTAGCAAATGCTCACAGAGGTAAGAAGGCCCAACCCCCCTCTCCTATTATTTAGAATCATGTTCCTGAGATAAGAGAAATCCCAAAGCTTACATCTTCTTTTAATTTCGAGCATGAGATTCAAAAGATCAGGATCCCTGTGCCTCTCACCGTGATAATTAAACATGAGGATTTTAAAAAACACTTCTCTGAGATTTTACAGTATGAAGCCTCATACCCTCCCACAGACTCCATAAACCTCCAAGATGAAAATCCCGCAGTTGTCCTAGGTCCCATGGTAGAAGACAGAGATGATTCATCCCCTCCCTTCTACACATCCTTGAACATACATGACAAAGTGCTGCACAACTTCTTGATGGATTCAGGGGCTTCTCACAACCTCATGCCCAAAACTGTCATGGAAGAGTTAGGACTAGAAGTCACCCGAGCCTATCATGACCTCTATTCTTTTGACTCTAGGAGAGTTCAGTGCCTCGGAGTTATTAAAGACCTGGTTGTGACCTTGTTTCAACTGCCCATGAAAAGTGTGGTCATGGATATTGTAGTGGCTGACGTCCCCCCCCAAGTTCGGTATGTTGTTATCAAGATCTTGGATAAAGAGACTGGGGGGAACCTTGCAGATGGACCTTACATATGCTACCATCCCAGTGTTTGGAGGAGAGCATAGAAGACTATACAGGGAAGCTCAGCTGGCCTATATAATTAGTGATGAATCCAACCCTACCAATCATCCCATCTTTTCCTTGGACACTAATCTAGGCTCCAGTTTGCTACAGCTCACCCATGCACCCGAGCCTCCTCTCAAACTCAGAAAGCAGCCCACTGTTTCCCTTGAAGTTCCTCCCTCCATCACCCCCGTCTGGAAAATGTTCTTTGATGGAGCCTCTTCCAAGGAAGGTGCTGGGGCTGGGGTAGTTTTTGTGTCCCCTGCTCAGGAAACCATATCTCTGTCATGCAAACTAGAATTTGAAGCTACCAACAATGTGACAGAGTATGAAGCTCTCATCCTAGAATTAAGAGCCGCAAAGGAAATGGGAATCCAGAAGGTAGCAGTGTTTGGAGATGAAGAATTGGTGGTGCAGCAGATCATAAACGTTTATCAGGCCAACCATCCTCAACTCAGGAGCTACAGAAATGAGGTATGGGACATAATTGATAGTTTTTTCTCAATGTTTAACATTTCCTTCATCCCAAGAGAAGAAAACACAGTGGCAGATTCCTTGGCTACATCAGCAAGCAATTTCAAAGTACCCTTGCCGCCCAAACTAAGGTATGATGTAGAAGTTAAATACAGGCCCTCCATACCTGACAACGTCAAACATTGGAAGGTGTTTGAGGATGATCTTGAGATCAAGAAATTCTTGGAGACTATCGAAGAATTTTTAGAGATGCATATCGATCAAGATTCTGTCTCTGAAGAAAGGTTGGATGGGGGTGAGTTGCTGAGTAAGATAGCAAGACATAACATTATTCAGTTTCCTAGCAATCACATTCCAAGAGGACTGGTCCCATTAGAGAGATTGTTTGATGGGAATGATGTGGCAGTAAAGGGGAGATTTTCAGGTGATGATGCTGACATAGCTGAGTGCAACATCGGCACATCAGAAGATCCTAAGTTTGTCAAGCTGTCAAGGAGTTTGACCAAGGAACAAAGGGTTGAATATACTGAGTTGCTGAGAGAATTTTCTGATGTGTTTGCATGGACATACGAAGACCTCAAGACATTTGACACATTAGTCATTGAGCACAAGATCCCACTGAAAGAAGAGGCTAAGCCATTTAGGCAGAAGCTAAGGCAGATAAATCCCATGTTGCTACCTATCATGGAGAAAGAAGTGAAGAAGCTGCTAGATGCCCAAATCATTGTCCCCTTGAGATATTCCGATTGGGTGGCCAATTTGGTCCCGGTAAGAAAGAAAAGTGGGGAAATCAGACTCTGTGTTGATTTCAGGAACCTGAACAGAAGCTCAAGGAAAGACAATTATCCCCTGCCCAACATGGAACACATATTGCAGAAGGTCACATGAGCTTCCATAATATCCATGATTGATGGTTTTTCTGGTTACAATCAGATATCAGTCATGCCTGAGGACAGGGAAAAAACGGCCTTCACCACTCCTTGGGGCACATTCATGTATGCCAAAATGCCTTTCGAATTGATGAATGAAGGAGAAAATTTTTAGCGAGCCATGGACATAGCCTTCATCGGGGAGAAGGACCAGTTTGTGGTAACATATCTAGATGACATCACGGTTTTCTCCAAGACGGACAAGGAGCACTGCTGCCACTTGAAGAAAGTTTTCCTGAAGTGTCGGAGGTTTGGCCTATCCCTGAACCCCAAGAAATCTTTGTTTTCTATGAAGGAAGGGAAGCTGTTAGGCCATATAGTATCAGCAGAGGGGGTGAGAATTGATCCTAGCAGGGTAGAAGAAATTCAGGCCCTGTCACCTCCCAGATCTAAGAAGGAAGTTCAGGCCTTCCTGGGGAAGATAAATTTTCTGAGGAGATTTGTCTCAAATTTTGCTGAATTAGTAAGACACATTATGACCATGCTCAGGAAGGGAAATGAAGTGAAATGAACTACTGAACCCAGAGAATCCTTTGTCTAGATAAAGAAGGCGTTAACTGAGGCACCTATGTTAATCAGTCCTGATTATTCTAAGGATTTCCTGATTTTTTCTTTTGCTTCTCATGATACAGTAGCAACAGTCTTGTTGTAGAGAAATGAAGAAGGACGAGAGCAGCCTATTGCCTTCTACAGCAAGGCATTGAGAGATGTAGAAATCTGGTATGAGATCATGGAGAAGCAGGCCTATGCCCTGGTGAAAGCCCTCAAAGCTTTTAGAGTCTATGTCTTGCACTCAAAAGTCACTGCATATGTTCCTTCAGCCTCTGTGAAGGACATTCTTATACAGCCAGACATAGATGGGAGAAGAGGTAAGTGGATCGCCAAGATCCTAGAGTTTGATTTGGAGATTAAGCCCACCAAGTTAATAAAGGGGCAAGGTTTGGCCAAGCTGTTGGCTGAATCCAATTGCAAAGCTTTGTGGATTAACTTCATCAAGGAGCAAGCCGAGTCACCCAGTAAGAATTCTCAGACCACCTTATCACTAGCATCATGTCCTTGGTACAAGGATATCTTGTACTTTCTGCAAGAATTGAGGCCTCCTGATGGAATGGAGAAAAGCAAGGCAAGAGCTCTAAAGCTCAAGGTGGTCAAATATTGCTTCATTGACCAAGCCTTGTACTGGAAGGACCCTCTAGGGGTATTTTTAAGATGCTTGAACCCACAAAAAGCCCATCAAGTCATTTCTGATTTTCACAGTGGCCTTTGTGGGGGTCATCATTTTTGGAAGACCACAGCCCATAAGATTCTCCGAGCTGGGTATTACTGGCCCACTTTATTCCTTGATGTCTGCAGAGAAATCAGAGCTTGCATCAAATGCCAGAAGTTTTCAGGAAAGCAGCAGCTCAAATCTCTGCCATTAAAGCCTATGGTAGTTTCAACACCCTTTCAGCAGTGGGGATTGGACTTCATTGGAGAAATCCATCCTCCCTCAAGTGGCCAGCACAGATGGATCCTCACTGCGACAGACTATTTCACCAAATGGATAGAGGTTGTCCCCACCAGGAGCACTTCCCACAAAGTGATTATCAGCTTCCTAGAGGATATCATAGCCAGATTTGGCTGCCTTGGAAGGATTGTCACTGACAATGACGCCCCCTTTAGGTTTGAGCCTCTGGTCAAGTTCTTTGAACAGTTCGAGATTTCACTGGTTCACTCTACTCCATATTATCCTCAGGGGAATAGACTGGCGGAATCTTCCAATAAAAACCTGGTCAAGCTCATTAAGAAATTATTGGAAGATAATAAAAGGGTCTGGGATTCAAAGCTCAAATTTTCTCTATGGGCCAATCGGGTGACAACCAAGAGGTCCCTGGGCATCTCTCCCTTCCAACTCATTTACGGAGCAGAAGCCGTTTTCCCTACTCAGCTCACCTTATCTGTGGAGAAATTCCTCCAGGACTTTGAAGGAGAACCTGACCACATGGTCAGGAGGATTCATCAGATGGTGGAAGTACAACAGATCAGGGAGCAGGTCATGAACAAGGCCTACGATCATCAGCATAAGATCAAGCAGGCTTTCAACAGGAAGAATAGGAAGAAAGAATTCGAGCAGGGTGATCTGATGCTCAAATGGGACGCACCCAGATAGGACAGGGGCAAGCACGGTAAGTTTGATGCCCTCTGGTTCGGGCCTTTAAATATCCTTGAAGCATTTCCAAACAACACTTACAGGTTGCAGGATCTGGAAGGCCAAGAAGTTTTTAGTGGCCCAGTAAATAAGAATTTCTTGAAAAAATGCTTTTTGTGAGCCGCAGTCGGCTCTTTTGCCTTGTAAATATTGTTTTTGTTTTGGTTTTCAGTTTAATAAATGACTCCATATCCCAACAGCAAGGCACTAAATCTGCAAAAGTGTTCTTAGAGCATCACAGGGACGACTCTATCCCCCATAGAGCCAAATGTTAGCGATATTTCTGGTAAAGGGGGGTGAAATGCGAAGGAATGGGTGAAAAACCCACTAGTCCTAAGTTCGAGATGCAAATGCGTCTGTGGTTAATTGGAAATCGGTTCTGGACAGTAGGATTTCGCGTGCCCGGATCAACGACGTGCGTTGGATTCCGGAGCCCCCCCACCTTTCTACCTTTAAG
>ML803646.1:52530-71258 GCA_009831015.1 Picea engelmannii
CTTCAATGGTCAAGATCAAAGAGCCTAGATCAACGACGCACGAGGCGATTCCGGACCCCCCCCTGCCTTTCTACCTTTAAGCAGAGGGGGGGGTCCGGAATCGGGGGCGCATCTCTCCGATGGCTAAGATCATGGCGCCCGGATCAACGGTGCTCAGGCAATCCTGTCCTCCTCAGCTGTGTGGTTTTAAATCAACGTGGGGCCCCCTTCCTTGTCATATCATCTTTCCATCTGTCCTCCACCTAACCGTGCGATGAGGATCGCTCCCTCTAGCCCCTTCCTCATCCTCCGCAATCTGTCCATCTCCCCACTTCTGGTCTGTATGGTCCCTTTCCCCTCTCATCACCCACTCACCATCTACCATGTGTCTCGCTCCACTCCACGTCCACCTCCCATCAACAACAAGCCCCCCGTGCCTCCTCTTCTACTCCCTCTACCTATTTCCTTCCGCCATGTGTCTTCCCCTGTAACCGCTTTCACACCTCATCACTTCTCACTTCGCCCTCACGATCGTGGCGCCACCATTCCCATTGTGTGCCTCATCCTTCGCACTGGCCTCCACTCATATTCATCAAGCCGTTCAGCTAATCCAGGTGGCAGCGAGAGGGGACTGCCACGCCCCTAAAGTGTCAGGTTGACCGGATTGTCCTCAATCCCCATGCAGCAGTTATTAAGGTAGTTGGTGGTGGTTAGACATTGCCTCCGCCATAATGGGAAGGTCCAGCAACGAATTAAAGGCACGTGGATTCGCCCATGAAACTGTCAGGAGTGGGATTACGTCTGCCATCGTTGCACGACCATTCAGAGATGGCAGTTTCAGATTGTCAGAGAGCCATGCAGATGCAAAGCTTTTAATGCAACATCTCGATTTTGTTGTTGTTGTTGTTTTGAGTATATGTAGGCGATTTCGCCATTTTTGTATCTATCGATGGTTGAGCAGAGCTCCCGGTTGTAAATCTTTAATGAAGCACTGATACTCTGGTTATGTATGAACTTTTGAGACTTCTTGCCTCGTGAATTCCAGTTTCTTTTACATCTTTGTTATACTGTGTTAGAACGGCTCGGAATTGGAGGATCCAGTCGAGCTGTAGCTGTTATAGGATGATGTTGTAATGGATCACTGTAATGGTTGCATTGTTTCTAAATGGTTCTTGTGGCTTTCCCAGCACTGAGTGACTTGGAATTGGAGGATCCAGTTGAGTCCCCTCTCAGTTTCTTGAGAGACTGAACCAAGCTGACCTTGTATTCAGAGTCTTTCTTTTGCAAACCGCCGTAAGCCTATTGCCCAGAGCCATTTGTTCACCCTTCTTACCAAGTTTTCCACCTGCTCATCTTTTAATCAATCCTTTGGCTAAAGTTAGGATTACAGACCTCCTTTGTTTTTACGTACCAGATCCAGTCCCCAAGTTAGAGTGATATTCCCCGAGTCTTTATCTCCATTCGATCACCCCTTATAAACAATTCGTGACATTAAACTGATGGGTGTCGAGCTCTGCTCCTGCAAGCAATCCAGGAGTGACTTCCGATGCTAACAGAAGTGAAGTCTTTTATTTTATGGAAGAATTTTCAGGGTATAATCAAATTCAAATCAAACCCAAGGATCAACATAAGACAAAGTTTAATTTTCCCTGGGGTACTTTTTTATACCGGAAAATGCCTTTTGGCCTTAAAAACACCGGAGCAACCTTCCAACGTGCCATGACCTTTTCTTTTCATGATCTCAAGCACATTTTCAAAGATTACCTAGATGATCTTGCTGCTCACTCTCGCAAGAGAGTAGATCACTCCGCTCACCTTCGATTAGTATTTGAGAGATGTCATTACTATCACATTCAGTTGAACCCTCACAAGTGCATCTTCAACGTTAGGTATGGCCGTCTTTTAGGATTCTTAGTGTCTAAGCATGGGATCATGGTAGATCCTATGAAGGTTGAGGCAATACTTCGATTGCCTCCCCCGTGCAACATTAGACAACTTTAAGGTTTACAAGCGAAGGCTAATTTCCTGCGTCGGTTCATAGTGGACTATGCAAATTTAACTAAGGGTTTCATGCATCTTTTGAAGAAGGATAATCCATTTATATGGGATGAGAGAGCCCAGGAATCCTTCGATGCTCTTAAGAAAGATTTGGTATCAACACCTCTGTTGAAGCCTCCAAACTACAATAGAGACTATTTACTTTATATCATCGCGTCCAAAGGGACGGTTGGTATGGTTCTGGTTCAAGAGGACGATGAGCTCCATGAGAACATTGTCTACTATCTCATTCCAAACCTAGTCGGTATTGAACTTAAATACTCTCACATAGATAAAATAGCCTTGGCCACTGTACATGTGGTTCAAATATTATAACATTATATATTACTTTTAAAAACTACCGTAGTTGCGGATATCAATCCATTTTAATATGTCCTCACCAGACATATCATAGGGGGAAATATAATAAGTGGATTGTTATTTTGCAAGAGTTTGATCTCAATTTTGCTTCGACGAAGTCTAAGAAATCACTAGTGTTTTTCAAGTTGATATCAGACTTCCCTCGACTATATGAGGACATTTTTCATGACGATTCGTTCGTGGATGAACATATCTTCCTTATCTCATTTGTGGACCCCTGGTATGGAGACATTATAATTTATCTTCAAACCTTGAAGCTACCCCAACATTTTTTGAGAGACGATCAACGATGTATACGTCATTAGGCTAAAAACTACCTCATCATCGGTGACACTTTGTATCATCAAGGAGTAGATAATGTTTTACATCATTTCTTGACTCACAAGGAAGCTGAGTCTGTTATTAATCACTGTCATAGTGGGGCTTGTGATGGTCATTTATCCGAGCTTGTGATAGCCCAAAAAATATTGCAAGTCAGTTATTTTTTTGCCGTCAATTTTTAAAGATTGTGTTGAAGCGATCAAGAAGTGACACCCTTGCCAGGTGTTTTCTCGGAAAATGCACTCATACCCATCCCCTCTTCACCCAGTCGTCATCGTTGGTCCCTTCACCAAGTGGGGGGTATATTTTATGGACTATAACCTAGCATCGGCTGGGGGGCACCAGCATATTATCATGGTCATGGATTACTTTACTAAATGGGTAGAGGCCATACCTACTGTTAAATCCGATACTGATACTACGACATTCTTTGTATTCAACCAGATTATAGCCCGATTTAGAATCCCAAGAGAGATTGTCACTAATCATGGTAGTCACTTTCAAAATGAAATGATGAAAGATTTAGCATCAAAATTGGGGTTTAAACATGGTCATTCTTCCCCTTACTGTCCCTAAACAAATGGACAAGTAGAGGCAGTGAATAAATCTCTCAAGACCATCTTGCAAAAAATTGTCAGCCAAAGTAAATATGACTATCATCTTATGCTTTACCCTACAATTTGGGCATACCGAACCTGAATAAATATTTCCACCGATTTCTCTCCTTTGTAGTTAGTACATGGCGTGGAGTCGATTCTTCCAATTGAATGTGAAATACCTTCCCTTGAGTTGGCAATTCAGCTCCTACCTGACACATCCGATCTTGAAGAATGCCTCGTACACCTAGAGCGTCTTGATGAGAAGCATTGAGATGCCTCTATGGCCATCGAAGTGAATAAATGACATGTTAATGTTCAATATGATAAGTCTGTCTGTCCTCGGCAGTACACTTAGGGTGACTTGGTTCTCCTTTATGACCAAGCCAAAGAACCATTGGGGATAGGCAAGTTAAACCCCATGTGGCACGGTCATTATATCGTGCGACGTGTCTTAGAGAAAGGAGCCTATGAATTGGAAGATTTTGAAGTGAATATGATGGATGAGCCTAGAAATGGGCTCTACCTTAAAAGGTATTACGCTTGAGCCCTAAAGCTTGGGCCTGACCTTTTGTATACTAGTGTATCTTAGTGTATATACATCTTTTCCTTTGTGTCATCGTCTTGCTTATCAAGTTTTCCCTTGGTTGGAAGATGTCAATGGAGTCTTCAGTTTACTTAGGATTCATGGACAGTGCCAGTCATCATACGTGGAACATGGCTTCCACCGCTTGGGTCATTTACTCACCTGAGGGCCAACTAGTGTATTCAGGTGGCATTTGCCTGGAGCCATCAACAAATAATGTGGTTGAGTATAGCATCGTCATAGAGCTATTATGAAACGCCATTTAAAATGGTGTTCAGTATTTAGAATTTCACATGACTCCCAGTCAGTCGTTTTTCAGTTGAACGACAGTTACCGTGTGTAAGATCCTACTCTACTCCGACAATTCCTATGGGTACAACTCTTGGAACGATAATTTGATTTTCTTACTTATTATCACATACCTAGAAGTTATAATCATGTATTTGATGCATATGTTAATTATATTTTAGATTGGCATTTGTCACATAACTAAGTAAAGAAAACACTTTCCTGCATGTACACACTGTAACATATATAAGTAAAGCCAAGAACCAAATTTTTTTATATTTCATCCTTTCGAGTTCAAAAATATGGTGTCATAGTACAAAATGGGGCTCACACCCTCAAAATACTTATATGGTTGGTATATAATATGACCATGGAATCTACGCCTGTGGAACCAGATTCATATCATGATAGTGTTGACAATTAAAATCGTAATGAAGTTTTTCCCACAAAGTGTTGCTAAAGCCTATTATTATAAAAGCTAAATAATACTAGTAGGTGGAAACCCCTTGTAGATTGGAGATCAGGTCTGGTTCTTATTTGATGTTGTGCTACTGTTCGACATTGCTTACATGGTGATATAATCTTGGTTTATTGGTGATGGAGAGGGCATGTTCTGGGTTTTTCTGCTACTCTAGGCTCAAGATTTATTTCACAACGGCCTATGTTATCCTTGTTATCACTGTTATCTGTTATTGGATCTATTACTAGGAGACCTACATAATAAACATGTTAGCAACAACACATACAAGCAATTGGAAAGAAATTAAAAGCAATGCAACAAATGCAAAGGGAAGAATTTAAACTATGTTATATGCTACTCTACATGCATTGAATTTTAATGGTCATTACTTAACATAACAATAAGCTAATGGTTATGCGATTTTATTGAGTTATATGAAGTGGTGATTTGTGTTATGGCATAATTCTAATATGGGCCGTGATATTGGTGATGGTTCGATACATGGTTTACTTAATTGGATTATATAGTTGATATGTATTATGGTCAAGTTGGAAATGCAAGGTATGATGTGGGTGGAACGTTTGACAAGTAATAGATGCCAATTCCAATGCATGGTTTAAATGAATGGTTAATGGATTAATGGTTGGCATGTACTAATGAACTAATTGACTGTGGGTGGAGGCGATGTGCATTTACTGCATGTCACCCTTACTCCTTCTATTGGTCACCACCCTATTTAGGCTATTGTTCAACCTTGTTGCTATGGTTATGCTCTGATTTTCAAGCAGGAAGGGAACCGCTCAGCCAACTCGCGTTTTAAAGTGTGTTGATTACAGGTATGTTTTTTTTTCTTCCATTCATGAGTCTGCTCTGGTTATGAAATGGATATTGGCTCAGGTGTATTAGTTTGTGCTTTCCTTAAGTATTGTAACTGTGTAAAATTGTGATTTTTGGAATGAAGCGTTGATGGTTTTCTCTGCATTAATGTTTGGAGTCTCAATGTTATTGGTCATCCTGAGTGTTAATAGCCATAAATTTTCTTTGTCATCCTTGTTGTTTTGGTTGGAGGGTTTTGTTTAGTTTTGGGTGGATGGTTGTCCTCATGCATTTGTATCGCCATATCCATTCTTTGACTTTTATGGGGTTTAATGGTTGGAAGCACTTGTGTCACCACGCTTTGTTCACTTGGAAATTGGGTGTTTTCGCTAATGATGGTCATGCAGTAGGTTATATTACTTCTTCTCGGCCCTGTTTTCACCTCAGTGTTGTATTTGGTGGACTGGAGAGCCACGAGGGTTATACCCTGCACATGTTAAGTATCATTACCAGGCTAAATTGGTGCCTTGCTCTTATGTTCTTAGCCTCTCTTATCGTGGTTTTTTTACCTTGTCCACGAAATGCATTGTGGTTTCTTTGTGCATACACCATTGGTCTCATAGGTTTTCACCATGGAGAGGAGTCGACTCTAGTTCCCTATGTTGGTCCATAGAACAAACCCTTGTCTCCTCAAGTCCGAGGGTTGATAGAGAATACCATTGTGGCCTGTCGAGTTTACTATTAGCTGTTATGGATTGGTGTGTATTGTCCACAGAGTGATTACTAGCTCACCCATTGATTGTGTGACAGTGGTGTTGGTTTTGGTATCTAGTTATTGCATTGTTGTTTAAATGGATAAGCTCAGCATTGAAATAGGTTGATTGAAGATTGGGGTTGATACATAGTCACTATCGTTTGCATTGAAGTTACCAGAAAGTTAACTCAACATTAGTTCACAATTGGTTAATGATGTTTCACGCGTGATGCAATTATATGTGTGGTGTTCCTACACCATGAGTAACTGATAACTATAACTATGTGTTTTCTGGGCCAAATGGTTATTTCAACCAGGATGAATGTGGCAATTCCATCCACTGTATACGTTATGTTTATTTGATTGTGTCATCAAGGATGGGCATAAGTATGATTTGTTACATTTTGATTGATTTGAGAAACTCTATTGCTATCTCCTTTTGTTGGATTGATAGCTTGGCACGATAGGTTGAGTTAATGATATTGTGACTGCGTGTTTTAAAATTTTCAAAAGGGAATGTCGCATTGTGGAAATTATGGTGTGGTTATCCACTGTGTATGCTACAGATATTTTTGGTTGCACCCCATAGATAATCACATAGTTTTTGAACATGGCTTGTTGCAGTTTGTTCGGTGTTTGTAAAGTCAGGCCTGTTGTTGATACCTTATTGAATTGGACGGATAGCCCATAATTTTGATTATTTAGAGCCTCGTTGAATTGGGCTTGTACAGTCACAGAACTACACTTGCGTTGATTGAATTATTTTGTGTTTTCTACAACATAGCATGAGTTGGAGTGGTGGTCGTTGTCAGTGTGTTTAAATGGAAAGACATGATCTTTTGTAGTTTGAATTTGAATTATTGTGTTGGTTGTCTACTATGTATGTTTAATGGATGTCATGCATTTTAAAAATGAAAGGCATGGGTGTTGTGGCAAAATAAATTCATTGCAATTTTCGAGCACGACTATTGAGTTGTATTTGATGATTGAAGTAATTTGTGAGCAGTGGTTGATTTAGATATTGAACAGAGTGGAAATAAATGACTGGTTATGCATTTGGGAATTATTTTTAGAGGTTAAATGGATAAATAGAAGGAACAAAGCTCCCCTACAGATTGTTGTGGAATGCATGTTGGTTTTTTTATGACTGTGTTAAATATTTGATTATGAATGGTAAGCAAGTCAATGCACAGAGTTGTTTAACTTATATGCAATAGTTGTTTTTTTTTTTTTGCNACAGTGGTTATTTGGTTGGTGTATTTCCTTTGACAGAATGGTTTTATGGATTACTTAATTAATTTTATGAACAGTACCCGCTCTCTTTCCCCACCATTATTTCACTTTTCGCTAATTACAACCCCATCGCCTTCCCACATTCATTTTTCATTCCCTGTTCTAAAATTAGTTACAGTCGAGAAGAATTTTGTATTGAAGCAGTTGAAAATCACAGTTCTCGGTTGGATCGCAGTGATGTTTCTTGGTGTGCATTTCATTTGATTGTTTGTTGTCTTTGAGCAGTAACCATGTTCTTTTCCCCCTCATCTTATCATGTTTCACTCAATACAAACCCCTCGCATATCCCAGGACCCTTTGTTCATCCCCTGCTCATTGACAAACAATTAAACAATTTGTATGGATTGGATTGCATGAGTTTGATATATTGCTAAGCCAAAATCTATTTCATATTTTTAAAGAGTTATCATGTATGGTTATTTAAAATATTATTTTCTAATCAATCATGCATACAAGGATGAGCTATTCAAATAAAAGGCTGAAAAATGAGGCCTACTTTGCCTTTGTCAAAGAGAAGGCCACTACTGCCCCTTCCGCATCTTCAGATAATTCTGGCAAATCTGTGTCCTCCCACTTGCATTGGAAGGATGATTTCTCTCATATGATCAGCAATATGAGGCTTAAATATTCCACACAGCCTAAGGCAGGTTCAAAAGGACTAAAATATGATAGCATCAGCAAGGGAAATATTGCCTCACAAACCGGGAAATATGGATTTTAAGTTTTTTTATTGTTGATGACAGTTGACTTCAGATTTTCGTATGGCATGCTTTTTGGATATGTGGGTAATATATTTTGGAAATAATTGCAAACATTATTGAGATAAATTGCCAAATGTTAATATGAACATGGGAGTCACAAGGAGGTGTGTTTTTGCTTAATTGACTAGTATGTTATGATTGTTAAGAATTAATGGGAGTCACAAGGGGTCCCACCTACTAGTTATTATTTAATTATAACACTTATTATGATTATTACTTTTCCCCGTAACTAAAAGTTGGTTGAGTCTTTTAATTAACTTAACTAATGAGTTGGTTCAACTACTTCAACCAATTCTAATTTGCTTAAAAGAAAAAGGAAAGGGAGGAACAAGTGGAAGGATAGAAGGAGAAGCATACTAAGGTTTTCTCCTTGAGTTTATGCTGAGATAGTTCAGTTTTCATTCATTCCTTAATTTATCACAAGCCTAATTCTTTTTATGATAGAAGGGTATTATTGTAGACAACAAGATTTGGGGTTGAATTACATCATTTAGACACTTGTTTTTCAGAGGTGTTGATCTATCTTTGATAGTCTGTGTAGACTTGTCTGTTTGTGAATTAGTTTTCATGACTGACAAATTCTATTGTGCAGAGTCGAGTGGGAAGCAATCTGTGGCAAGTTGATCCAGATTTTAGAGTTTAGTTTTTTATTTTCTATTGGAGGTCCTTTTGTATGTTCCATCGGGAATGTCTACGTTTGACTTTGGTACTAAATTTCTGCATGAAATTTTGTAAAATAATGACTCTTTGGTGAATTGGAATGAAGTAAAGGATTGCTTTATGTCTCATCTATCTTGATTATCATCTTGGTGACTTTACTTCTGTCTTTACATTTATTTCAGCGACTGTTATATTCAAAAAATTACATAAAAAGTAAATTTTCAGCAAGCTTTTTATTGATAAAAGACTAGCCTAAGCACTTGTAATTAATACTTGTGAGTTAGGATGTTATTTTTGTTGGCTATAAACATAGGGTGATATTCCCGTATATTTTTCTTTAGCCAAGCAGAATCTAAAAATGCTTGAGTAAGATCATTTCATATATTTTCCTTAACATTTATTTGGCGACCATACTGGGGAAATCTTCGATATCTCTCTGGTTAAATTTTATACTTGATTTTCATAGATACATCTTTCTTTTTATGATATTGATTCTTTGATTGTTTTATTCTTAATGACTGTTCCTGTTGCAAGGTAGCCCAATATTGAGCTCGGTCTTCAAGATCATACCAACATTTCTTTGAATCTATTTAATACCATATTAGACACTGCCAACACCCGTGCTAAGCTTAACCATTCTTGGGCAGCAATTGAACGAGATATTAGTACTCAAGAACAATCGAAAGCTAGACGTAGACACCCTAGAAATCAACAGTAACCCTTTTGTTTCTTCAAGTTTTGGCCTTTCTTTCATTTCCTTAGACTCTCATTCTTCTAGAAGAAGAAGAGGCTTGTCACCTGAAATCAATCCTATTGCTGAAATAAGAAGAAGAAACGTTGTGTTATCTACCCAACAAAGTTCTCTAAGGAGAACTTTATCGGATTCATCCAATTCGTCTTTCTTTCCCTCATCTATCATCCACAACATGGCATCTAGTGGTGGTTCTGGTGGCACTAGAAGTGCTCCATATTCTCAATATTCATCGTCATCATTGATTGGTAGCTTATATAGCCACCATATCCATGTCCAATATACTAGAAATCCCACCAAAGTCATTAAAAAGTATGGGCTTTTTTAGTTTGAAGAAGATGCTACAACCACACCATGGCATGTGTCCTCTCCTCTTAACCTAGCACCTGCTACTCGTCCACTCCCTAAGTTCAAGGAGCATCTTCCTAAGTTTTTGGGAAATAAAATTGTCACTACAAATGAACACCTGGTGGCATTTTCTAATGCTTGTCATAACATAGGGGCTAATGACAGTGATACTTGCATGTGCTTATTCGTAAATTTTTTGGAAGGAAAGGTTACGGCCGACTTCTTTGACCTTCCTCCTAAGATTTTGTCTACTTGGGAGGAGTTAATCTATTGGTTCTGATCCACTTATGGGCAATCTAAAAGCCTAGGCGAGAAGTTAAGGGAGTATAATAATGTTACCTATAAGGATGGTGAGACCATCAAGTCCTTCAACTTGTGTTTCACCAAGTTATACAATCAAATCCTTGAACTCATCCGACCTCATAACCAAGTCACTTTCATGCATTACTACAATGCATTTCCTTCCCCCTACTGTTATAGGCTTGAGGAAAAATCCATCGATAATCTTGGTTCCTCTTTGCATACTTGCTCAGATTATGAAGAGCAACTTGAAAGAACTGGTCTTCCCCAGGGAGAATCGATTAGACAAACAGACATATCCTCCCTCTTACAGCTAGTACAAGACATGAACAATCATATGATAGCGTATGAGTGGAAGGGAACTGTCTCCCCCCTCACCCCTGGAGCTTCATCCTCTTCGGTAGCCCCCTTTAAGATTCCAATTGAAAATAATTTTCAGCCTAAAGCTATCTTGCCTCGGAGTTGGTGTAACTTTTGTGAGGAACACCACAAAGAAACCACATGTGAGGTAAAGAAGAGTGTCATAGATAAGATCTTTGGTAAAATACCAGAAGCTACCATTTTTTTCCTAGATTTTGAAGAGACAGAATATGTCATGGTCATCAATACTAGGAACAAAGCCTATGCTCCCAAGGGAAAATTTGATTCTCCTCGCAGTTCTTCTAGCCCAAGCTCATCCTCAACCGCGACTACTCTCCAGGTTCCTAAGGTTCCTAACAGTGAAGGAATCACTCCCCCTCTCCCCTCTTACAAATACAATATCTTGAATCAGTTGGACAATATCAAAGCAGATGTAACCCTCCTAGACATGGTTTTCATCCCTGAACAACACATGCATATGAAACAATTCATGGAAGGAAAATCTTCTGGTGTAGCCAATCTTTCAGAAGAGGTCAACGAAGAGGAATCTTCTGTAAATAAAGTAGGTGTACATAACTTTAGATACCCTGTAAAAAATCCCCCTTTTTATATTTCTATAAAGATTATGGCTAAGATTGCCCATTGTTGCCTCATTGATGGTGGTTCGGGCCAAAGTGTGATGTCAAATATTATTATGGAAGAGCTAGGCTTGTCTTGTACAAATGAAAATGCCAAAAGCATGCTCTCCTATAATAGTCTACAACAAAAGACCATAGGTGAGATTAAAGATGTGACTTTAGTTTTGTGTGCTCATCCTGAAATAAGGACAACCCTCAACATTCATGTAAATAATATGCCAGTAAGCAATTACTCCATCATCTTAGGAAGACATTCGCAAGCCTTAACAGGTGGATACCTCTCACTCGAAAAAACACATTTATCCGTTCCTCGGAACTAAAAAAACATTATAGTCCTTAGAGAAGGAAGGATATCACCTTACATAGAGAGTGTCCCATAGCCTAATGTAAACTACATAGAAGAGGAACTAGGATTGTATTCCATCTTTGATGAGGAGGATAACATTCACATGGAACAAATCGATTTAGATGATGGCATGTGGCACATGCACTTTGATGGTTCATGCTCTAATGAAGGTAACTGAGCTGGCATTATCTTGATTTCTCTTGTAGGAAAAATCCATAACTTTTCTTACCGGTTGGAGTTCTCTTGCACTAACAATGTCACTGAATTTGAAGCTTTGTTATTAGGCATAGAAAACGCTTATAATCTTGGCTGTGGTCACCTTTCCGTTTTTGGGGATTCCAAGCTTGTTGTGAATCTTGTGCATAAAATTTACTCTCCTAGCAACAAGTTGATGAAACGATACACCCAAACTATTTGGGCAATTATCTCAAACCTTTTATCTTTCAACATCACTCATGTCAAGAGGGAGTTAAACTCAATGGCTAATCGGTTAGCAGTTTTCACAGCCTCCCCTAATTGGCAACTTCTGCCACACAAACCTGATTGTACCTTTCAATCCCTATATTGTTCGCATATCCCCGACAATATAGAATCTTGGCAGGTCTTCCCTAATGATGAGAGAATTTGTTCTTTTATTCAAAATGAACCTTTTAAGCCTAAAGAGATTATATCCATAAAAGATAACAAGATTCCTAAAGGCTTGACTCCTCTAGAGAGTTCATTTTCTTTGAGTGATGTAACCAACAAGGGGAAACATAAAGAAGAAGAGTCGAGAAGGAAGGTGGGTGAAACCATCTCCTTGAACATTGGGACACCCAAGACTCCAAGGAATGTTAAAATAGGTGCCAAATGTCCAGATAAAGAGAGAGTGAAGTTTGCCAAGCTACTTGGTGAATTTCAATATGTTTTTGCTTGGTCTTATGAGGATCTTCATGGTTTTGATCCTGGTATTATGCAGCATGTCATTCCCATTCAAGAAGGCGTAAAACCAGTCATGCAAAAACAAAGACCTATCAACCTTGTGCTAGAAGCAACTATTTGAAAGGAGTTGGAAAAACTCTTGAAGGCTGGAATCATCTTTTCGGTCAAGTATTCTGAATGGGTTTCAAATCTAGTTCCTATTCAGAAAACAACTAGTCAGATTAGATTGTGCATTGATTTTCGTGCATTAAATCGAGCTAGTATAAAAGACCACTTCCCTCTCCCTAATATGGAAATGATTTTGCAGCAAGTTGCAGGGTCACAAATGATGTCCTTACTTGATGGGTTTTATGGTTACAATCAAATCAAGGTAAAAAGGGTAGATAAATATAAAAGCACCTTTATTACTCGTTGGGGTACTTTTGTTTATGAACATATGCCTTTTGGATTATCTAATGCAGGTACCACCTTTCAAAGGGCTATGCAAATAGATTTTGACAATTTGATCGATAAGATCATTCAGATCTACCTTGATGACTTAATAGTATACTCTAAAATCCAATCAAATCATTTTGGTCATCTGAGAAAATTTCTTATGCGATGTAGGAAATTTGGTATTTCTCTAAATCCTTCTAAGTCCATTTTTGGTGTTACCGAGGGAAAACTCCTTGGACACATTGTCTCTAATTCAGGAATAAGCATTGATCTTGAAAGGATTGCTGCTATCCTTAATCTCCCTGCTCTGACTTCCAAGAAAGAAGTTCAAGCATTTATGGGGGTTATTAACCTTGTCCGTAGGTTTGTTCCATATTTTGCTATGATGGTCAAGCCAATTCATAATCTGCTTAAGCAATATCATTCCTTTACTTAGACAAATGATGTCAAAAATTCTTTTGAAGGGATTAAGAAAGCAATTAGTTCTGCATCAGTTTTGGTGAAGCCAGATTTTGAGAAGGAATTCACGATATATACTAATGCCACCGAGGAGGTAGTTTATGTTGTCCTCATTCAAAATGATGACCAAGGAAATGAAAAACCAGTGGCTTACATGAGTCAAAGTTTGTCTGATGATGAATTTAAATATTCTTTTATTGAGAAACATGCTTTCTCTCTTGTTAAGGCTGTTGAAAAGTTTCGCCACTACATCTTAGGTAAGCATACATTGGTAAAGGTCCCTTTACCTGCTATCAAGTTTTTGCTCTCACAGACTTATCTTTTAGGATATCTTGCACATTGGCTTGCCAAGATCTAGGAGCATGATTTGAATATCGTGACTTCTACCACTATCAAGGGACATGACCTAGCCCTTCACTTGGCTCAACATGCTGAGAATGGTAAAGAAATTGATGAAGAAGATAGTTCCCTTTCAGCTCTCTTTTACATTGACAATAAGATCCTCCCTGTGTCTGAACATCCTTGGTACAAGAATTTGGTTTATTATTTATAGAACCAAAGATTTCTAGACAACTTAGACACTCATCAAAGGAGAAGACTTCGTCTTAAATCTGCAAGATATGTCATTATAGGAGACTTTTTATTTCGAAGATCTATTGATGGTGTGTTGCTTCACTATGTAAACAATGAAGATGCATAGAAACTATTGCAAGAAGCTCATGGTTCATCAAGTTCTATCATACATGTAGGAGGTCATTTCTCTGCAAAAACCACTGCTTTAAATATTATTAGAAAAGGATACTATTGTCCTTCAATATTTTGTGACTCTTATGTTTTTTCAAGATCTTGTGACAAGTGCCAAAAATTTGCGGGGAAAGAACGCCTTTCATCCATGCCATTACAACATGTCTTACCAGACTTTCTTTTTTCAAAGTGGGGATTCGATTTTATTGGTCCTATTAATCCCCCTTCTCCATCTTGACAAGTTTTTATTTTGATAGCCACAGACTATTTTACAAAATGGAATGAAGTTGTCCCACTTACGTATTCCACAGACAATCAGGTAATTTCTTTCCTTGAAAATAATATTTTTTTCATATTTGGTCTTCCATTAGAAATTATTACAGACAATGGTCCCGCTTTCATTTCTACTAAGTTGACTCAATTTATAGCCAAGTTGGGGGTTAAACATTTCACCTCATCAGCTTATTACCCCCAAGGAAATGGGCAGGCCGAATCTACCAACAAAAATCTTGTAAGAATCGTCAAAAGGCGCATTGAAGATAAGCCTCGTTAGTGGCACACTCTCCTCATGACTTACGCCCTTTGGGAAAATCGAACTACTGCCAAGGTAAGAATTGGTTGTACTCCTTTTCAGCTTTTTTATGGTTAAGAAGCCCTCTTTCCAACCGAGCTAGAACTTTCTTCCTTAAGGTTGATGCTACAGATCGAAGAATTAAATTCTTCATATGTTTCACAAAGGATAAATGCACTACTAGATTTGGAAGAACAAAGGATGTTTTCTTTGGATAATATTAAAAGGAGACAACAAACTACTAAGAAGTATTTCAACAAGAGTGTCAAGACTGTCAAGTTTAAGGTCAATGAAAAAAAAATTCTATGGGATTTGGCTCACGCTGCTAGGGGAAGACATTCAAAATTTCAGAAATTATGGTTGGGTCCTTTCAAGATCACTTTTGTCTTAGGTACACATTCTTACATTCTAAAATATTTACAGGAGCGATTGTTTTCCTACAGCACTAACGGTTCTCACTTAAATCATTACGTGGAACCAACTTGAAAAGCTCTAACGCTCTCTAGATTTTCAGTATTTTAGTAGTCTACCTTTGTTTTCAGTTTTCTCTATTTTTCTTTTCTTCTTACAGTAGTTGATTACTATTTTATGTTTTAAGCATTTCCTATTGCTTTTACTTTTCTGTCATTTTATTTATGCTATTTTAATTTTCTGCAATTTTATTCTGTTAGATTTTACATTTTGTCATTTTTTTTTAGTTTCAGTCGAGAATAAGATGTTGGATCAGTTCTGCCATAGTGACACTCTTGCAAAGCATTGTTAGTCAATAACAATCAAGATTACAGAGTTGTTATGATGTCTCCTCTGAAGGACCCTTGAAATTGTTATATATTTCCACTAATGTATTGTAAAGAATTGGTTATCTCCCGCTTCTTCTTGTCATTTCTTCATCCATTGAGATTTTAAGAGCAAGTTTAAAAACATTTATCCTTAACGTTAAGAGTAGATTCCAGTCGAATTATTATGCATACAATGGTAAAAACCCCTCATACTTAACACTTTTCATGAATTATTCCCAAATTCTTGGTCAGCTCTCCATTAAATTCCCTCACTTCCCCCTGTTGTGTAATCTTCCTAGTTATATCTTCTTGACCTGTTGTTCTTGGTCTACGAAACCATGAGTTCTGAGTTCTAAATTTGTTGAAAACAAATTTCGTTGTGGAGTCACCAGTTTTTTTACGATTAAAATCACAACGAATTTTTTCCCGCAAAGTGTTGCTAAAGCCTATTATTATAAAAGTTAAATAATACTAGTAGGTGTGAACCCCTTGTAGATTGGAGATCAGGTCTAGTTCTTATTTGATGTTGTGCTATTGTTCGAAATTTATTACATGGTGATATAATCTTGGTTTATTGGCGATGGACAAGGCATGTTCTGTGTTTTTCTGCTGCTCTAGGCTCAAGCTTTATTTCACAACGGCGTATGTTATCCTTGTTATCACTGCTATCTGTTATTGGATCTATTACTAGGAGACCTGCATAATAAACATGTTAGAAACAACACATACAAGAAATTGGAAAGAAATGAAAAGCAATCCAACAAATGCAAAGGGAAGAATTTAAACTATGCTATATGTTACTCTATATGCATTGAATTTTAATGGTCATTACTTAACATAACAATAATATAATGGTTATGTGATTTTATTGAGTTATATGAAGTGGTGATTTGTGTTATGGAATAATTCTGATATGGGTCACGTTATTGGTGATGGTTTGATACATGGTTTACTTAATTGGATTCTATAGTTGATATGTATTATGGTCAAGTTGGAAATGGAAGGTATGTTGTGGGTGGCGTGTTTGACAAGTAATAGATGCCAATTCCAAGGCATGGTGTAAATGAATGGTTAATGGATTAATGGATGGCGTGTACTAATGAATTAATTGACTGTGGCTGGAGGTGACATGCATTTATTGCACGTCACCCTTACTCCTTCCACTGGCTGCCACCCTAGTCGGGTTATTGTTCAGCCTTGTTGTTGTGGTTTTGCTCCAATATTCAAGCAGGAAGGGAATCGCTCGATCAACTTGCGTTTTAAGGTGTGTTGATTATAGGTATGTCTTTTTTTTTCCATTCATGAGTCTGCTCTGGTTATGAAATGGATATTGGCTCGGGTGTATTGGTTTGTGCTTTACTTAAGTATTGTAACTGTGTAAAATTGTGGTTTTTGGAATGAAGTGTTGATGGTTTTATTTGCATTAATGTTTGGAGTCACAGTGTTATTTGTCATCCCGAGTGTTAATAACCATAAAGGTTCTCTGTCATCCTTGTTGTTTTGGTTGGAGGGTTTTGTTTAGTTTTGGGTGGTTGGCTATCCTCATGCATTTGTATCATCATATCCAGTCTTTGACTTTTATGGGGTTTAATGGTTGGAATTGCTTGTGTCACCGCACTTTGTTCACTTGGGCATTGGGTGTTTTCACTCTGATGGTCATGCAGTAGTTTATATTGCTTGTTCTCGGCCCTATTTTCACTTCAGCATTGTAGTTGGTGGACTGGAGAGCCACGAGGGTTATACCCTGCACGTGTTAAGTATCATTACCATGCCAAATTTGATCCTTGATCTTTTGTTTTTAGCCTCTCCTATCACGGATTTGTCACCCTGTCCACAAAATGCATTGTGGTTTCTCTATGCGTAAATCGTTGGTCTCAGAGGCTTTCACCATGGAGAGGAGTTGACTCTAGTTCCCTATGTTGGTCCACAGAACAAACCCTTGTCTCCTTAAGTCTGAGGGTTGATAGAGAAGACCGTTGTGGCCTGTTGAGTTTACTATTAGTTGTTATGGATTGGTGTGTATTGTCCATAGAGTGATTACTGGATCGCCTGTTGATTGTGTGACAGTGGTGTTGGTTTTGGTATCTAGTTATTGCATTATTGTTTAAATGGATAAGCTTAGCATTGAAATAGGTTGATTGAAGATTGGGGTTGATACATAGTCACTGTCTTTTGCATTGAAGTTATTGGAATGTTAACTCAGCATTAGTTCACAATTGGTTAATGATGTTTCGCGCGTGATGCAATTATATGTGTAGTGTTCCTACACCATGAGTAAATGATAACTATAACTATGTGTTTTATGGGCCAAATGGTTATTTCAACTAGGATGACTGTGGCAATTCCATCCACTGTATACGTTATGGTTATTTGATTGTGCCATCAAGGTTGGGCACAAGTATGATTTGTTACAATTTGATTGATTTGAGCAACTATGTTGCTATCTCCTTTTGTTGGATTGATATCTCGGCACGGTAGTTTGATTTATGGTGTGGTTATCCATTGTGTATGCTTCGGATATTTTTGGTTGCACCCTAGAGATAATCACAGAGTTTTTTAACATGGCTTGTTGCAGTTTGTTCGGTGTTTGTAAAGTCGGGACCACTGTTGATGCCTCGTTGAATTGGATGGATAGCCCATCATTTTGATTTTTTAGAGCCTCATTGAATTGGGTTTATAGAGTCACAAAATTGCACTTGCGTTGATTGAATTATTTTTTGTTTTCTACAGCATAGCATGAGTTGGAGTGGTGGCTGTTGTCAGCATGTTTAAATGGAAAGATAGGATCTTTTGCAGTTTGAATTTGAATTATTGTGTTGGCTATCTACTATGTATGTTTAATGGATGTCATGCATTTTAACAATGACAAACATGGGTGTTGTGGCATAATAACTTCATTGCAATTTTCGAGCACGATTTTTGAGTTGTATTTGATGATTGAAGTAATTTGTGAGCAGTGGTTGATTTAGATACTGAACAGAGTGGAAATAAATGATTGGTTATGCATTTGGGAATTATTTTTAGATGTTAAATGGATAAATAGAAGGAACAGAGCTCCCTTACAGATTGTTGTGTAATTCATGTTGTTTTGTTTGATGACTGTGTTAAATATTTGATTATGAACAGTAAGCAATTCAATGCACA
>ML803646.1:87025-99055 GCA_009831015.1 Picea engelmannii
TTTTTGATGAGTTATAACTGTAATGATTTGACTTTCATATTTGAAAATAAGAATAAAAATGTATCTATTTTTGTTTTGTGATGAATCTTTTTATTGTTTCCTTTTTCGTTTTATTTGTATGTGAATCACTATACATTGGAAAAATTTATTAAATGTTGTCATTTTTTTACTTCAAATGTATAAAAATATGAAAGAAAATGATATTTTTTTATAAAATTTAGACTTTTTTTGTTCAATTATGTCCATAAAATGATTTATTTGACATATTATTTTAAGGAGTATGTACCAAAATGTATAGGTTTTTTATGATATATGGCTATAAAATGTGTATTTTTTTTAAGAATATTCAAAAGTAGTGTTATTTCACTACAATTGTTTTCGATTTATTGAAGTAAAGGTAAAAAATGTGTTAAAAATGATGTTTTTCACTATATTTAAAAAGTATGGAACAATAAATTAATTAAGGAGACAAAATTCTATTAAAAATCATAACTTCAAAAAAGTAAATGGTAAAAAACATTTTTAAGATTGAAAGAAGCATGAAAAAAAGACTAAAAACGGAGTTGAATAATATATATGTATAGAAAAAATTGAAATAGATGAAAATGAGCATTTAAAAAATAATATGGAAACATTGTGGATCGAAAAATTTAAAATATCAAAAATCACCTAAAAACGGAGAGGGGGTGCTACCGGTAGCACCATTTTTAAAAATGGGGTAAAAAATTGGACCCCCCTATTGACCCAAAAATCTGCTTTGGGCTCAACATGGTGTTTTACACAGTTACTTCTCCATATATTCCCCTTGATGCTATGGTTCCAATCAAAGACAGTGGTGGGGGTCATAGTTACTATGGCCTCTGCCCTTGAAAGAGTATTAGTTGGTTGTTGTCAGGGATTTGTGGGCCTTCCCATGACATTTCTTCATCATGTCAAGGCTATTCGATTCAAGGAATACAACACTTTCAAGTGGTAGGGATAGGTACAAGCTTTTCAATGAGATATCATGAACTTGATTACGAGTCAGTATGACCCATACAAGGCACGTGAAGTCAACGTCACCCGAACAGCCAAAACCAATAGTTGTCACTTCCTGGTCTGATTCTATTCATATTATTGTATCAAATGGAAAATCAAACCCATACATGGTGTAGGGAAGTGCAACACCTTTTTAACGGTATATCCCATGCTTTGTTTTGACCCCCGGTTGGTAAGAACGAGCTTTCGCAAGTTTATGACCACTTTTGGAGACCAAATTGGTTGCAGTGATTCATGATTTAAAATTGATGGGTAAAGAGTTATAAATTAGATATTCAGCTATGCCACACTGTAATAGACTCAGACACCTTTCCAACGACATCTCATTTTCCTCATTCTGACTTCAGATGGCCTGGTTAGAGCTGTCACAAGTTGGCCAATAATTTTAGGCAAAAAGGAGTCCACCTGCTCGCATGACAGGGTTTCATAACAGCTAAGATAGTCATAAATGACCCTGGCACAAAATTATATTTCCACCTCGTCGAAGTAATCATCGATACCTTTCCGAAGGTACCTTATTTTCCTCAATTGGATATCGTATGACGATTTGGCACCTTTCTCAAGATTAAGTGTCATGTGGGCCCACCAGCAAGTCAGGGATTTTAAGTGGCCACTATTTTGAGCTGAATTTGAGGGCTAAGGTGGCATTATCTCAGATTGGTGATGACATATTCTTGATTTTCTCATCAAGACCTTTCGAATGATGTGACTTGCATCCGATTCCGACTCTGTCTCTCTAGTCAACATTTTTGGGCTGAGTCAGCTGCAGCAGGGTCAAAGTCAAAGTCAAAGTCAAACTTTGACTTGCACATATTTCCAAAAATATTAAAAAATTAATAAAATATTTTATTAAATGTTTTCAGAAAAATTGGAAATTTGGAGGGTGGGCACATAGCCTCATGCAAAATGGGGGAAAATTGGTTTTTTTTTTTTTTTTAAAAAAAAAACCCCCTTCTCCCCTCTCCCAAGCCATTTGGACAGTTTGGCCAGAGCAGGAAGAGCTCTACAACAGCAGTTCATGGCAACAGAGGGAGGTTTTTGACAGAAGCAACAACTCAACAGTAGGCAGCTAGTTTCCATGCTGCCATCTCCAAGCCATTGACCAGGTAACCCATTATTCTCATTTCCAAAAAACCAATAAGATATGTTGTTGGTTGTTTTGAGGTTTTGCAAGAAGAAATTGGTGTTTGTTTTCCTGTTTCAATGATGAGGTTGCTTGTTGGTTCAGCCTAATTGTTAGTGGTTGAGTTCATTCAGATTGTATATGTGCTGAAGGATGCAAAGGAGAGGGGATTTGAACCCCTCTTGGGCACCAAGCCCAAGCCTCCATGGCTCCTTTAAATTTTTAATTGTAAAGGTATCTATTGGAGGTTGCAAGGCTGGGCATGTCACTGGGAAGTCTTGGGCTTTGAACCCCATCCCTCCCCTTTTCATTTGCCCAGAAACCTCAAAGAACTGCCCAAAAATCCAAGTGGAATGCAGGGGGTTTGAACCCAAAACCTCCCGTCCATTCTGCTGGTAAAAAACCCACTTTGCCTATAGTTTTTAAAAATTTTAATTTTTGGGTGGCTGGCCACCTGTCTACCACCTGGGCGCCACCACCACCACTGCGCGCAACCCTTCTCCCATGCTTCCTCCACCTCTTGTACGCAGTCTCCTCCCTCTCGGCCCTATACCACTACACCACCTCTGCGTGCATTCCCTTTGCTCCTTCCCACCTCAACTCCCGCTCCACCACTCCACGCAGCCTCCCATATCCCACAGCCTCCTCTCCCATTCTAGACCCTAAGCGCTCCACCTCACCACCACCACCACGCACCAATCTCCCAACCACCTCAGCCTCCTCCATACCACCATGCCTGTCCTCCTCTACACCAATCTCCACTACCCCTTCTCCTCCTCCCTCTGCCCATTCCCTTCACATGCCCACCATTCCTCCCATAGCCTGCACAGCTCCTCCATCCTCTCCTCCGTATTCCGTCCCCTCTCCCCACACTCTCTACCTCTCTCTCCCACGTGGCCTCCCCACACTTCCCAGCTCCTCCCCTCTATGCGCGCGTGAAACCCAGCCACCTCCTCCATGCCCATGGGCTCCTCCTTTGTCTCTTGGTTTGGTCACATGGCCGACCGGGGGCTGACAGGTGAGGGAATCCAAAATTAGTTTTAATTTTTAAATTTTTCATTTTAGTTTAAAATTTTGTTTAAATTTTAAATTAAATTTAATTTTATATTATATTATTTTTAAATTTTAATTTGGTTATAAATATATTTTTATATTTGTAATTATAATTATTTTTTAAAATTTTTATAATGTTTTATTAAAACATAAATAAAATTTAAATGGTTTTTAAACTATGTGTTAAAATTTAATTTTTTCCCCATAAGGGTCACTGGACCTTTTAATTATATAACTTCGCCATACAGAGGCGGATTTTTGCCCATGAATAGTTGAAACGACTGGGGCGAAGTCTAGAATACACCCATGCCATTAAACTCAGCAAATTCAGCCCAGAGTTTTAGTGACATGTCCCAAAGCGACAGGGACTCAGTTTTGACCCTACAAGCATGCACCGGAAAGAGGCCTAATTGGGGGTCTCTGAGGCCAAATTAGGCCTGGTGAGGGAAACCCATTTTGGCTATAGGTATACAGGCATGTAGCAGCCTGTCAATTCTGGTGTCCAACCCAGAATTTCACCCCAATTTCAAATCCTTTCCCTGATTAGTCTATTGGCCGGCTCCATCCGCATACCTTCCCAGGGCCATATCTCACTCATTCAAAGTCGAATTTGTGCCAAACGAAAGGCAACGGAAAGGTAGAAGATAGAGCTACAGTATGGGCATAGTAAAAAATATATTTGTGGCTATTTGGTACAGAGGAAGAGCCTCTCAAATTTTAGATCCAAGAGGTCCTCTTACTGAAACAAGCCCAAATCAAAACCATGTTTTGGCCAACTCACAAGGAAGCTTATAGGTAGCAAAGGGGGGGCATAATCAGGCTTGAAAAGTGCCTGAATAGTGGGCATTTCCTTACTTACAATGACCAAAGCCCGAAGTCCCCTTGCCCTCCAAAGCAACTCAGCAATTCCCCCACACCTTGGGCCTTCATTCCAGAAAATCCGACAGCCATGGATGGTCGGATATTGTCCTAAAACACATCACCTATAGCTGCAAAACATGGCAGTAGTCAAAGAGCATTTGGGATGGCACAAATCCCAAGGCAAATGATGATGTGGCATATCAAGCTTTGTCATTTTATGAAAAATGACTTTTTGTAATATAAACTCTCGCATGATTTACTTTGGCATGTAATTATTATGTAATTGAAGGGTCAAGTCAAATCTAATTTGATCCCGTTTTTGGATAAGATTCTCTTTTGGATAAGGTTCCCTTTTTGGATAAGGTTACTTTTTGTAAAAAAATACAAAAATACTTTAGGGTTGGTCCACTTGTCACTTTTCCAAAAGTGACAAGTGTCTTGTGACCTAACCCTAAGCCTTCACCTCTCCTTTATAAATAAGAGGGTTGGCATTGTAAAAAGTAGAGGATGAATATAGTAACAAAGCTCTGCTGAAATTTATAAGACTCTTTGTGTGTGTGTACTTATTGAATTTTAGTTGTTGGATGTGTCATTTGTTGGTTAAAGGTTGAGGGGTAGGGGTAAATGCTTGATATGTTAGCTATCTCCAGGAGGGATTGGTTAGATAGGTGTTTTTTGTTGCTTTCTTGGGTTTAACTTGCTCACTTTCATTTTCTAACAACTTGGTTAATTTGTTTAATGTGTTTTAGTGTAGATTTTTTGAAGTATTCAATTGTTTTCAGCCTTAGCTAGTGGTTGGGAGTCCTAGGGCCCCTTAGGAGAACCCTTAAATAGACCTCATAGCTGGATGTCCATACTTTTTTGCTTCATCTTTTCATTCATGTATGTTTCTGTTATGTTTTCTTATCATTAACATTGTTGTCCCAAACACGAAAATGGATCATTTTGGTCAATTTCCCCCACGAGACAACCATCTTAGTTGATTGTTATATACTTCTTATATGTAAATTTCTGTTATGTTTATTTCAGTTTTTTCCATACATACATACTAAAATTTCGTTGTTTGCCTGGAAGGATACATCTGGTCACCCATTCTGCTTCTCTTAAGTGGTTGGGGACCACCTAGAGACCTGTTTGAGGCAAAGGGGCCAGTTGGCCAGTGAAGAAAAACACACATTTCGATCCATAAATCCTATCCAATCACTCCCATACACACTTTAATTATCACTTGCACTCACTCCAAAAAATTTTGATATACATATCAATGTTTATATGTTCGATTTGTGTAAGTAGTTTGAATGGTCCACTTGCGAATTCATGCTAAAAATCTGGTTAATACTTGTGTAGATAACAATCACATCTTTTGTATTTTAAACACTAAATTTCCAATCCCCATACAAGGAGTTAGTTGGGGTTTTCATGCATACGGCGGCTTTGCTACTCGCAAAAATTCTCAACCCATTCCTTTGGGTTGAATGTTGTAATTGTTATGCTGTAATTATCTAACCTTGTTACATTTTCATTGTATCATCTTTTCGCTCACTAATCTACAAGTGGCTGCCCCAAAAAGGGGCCATGCATAATCAGAAAGCTAAATATATGCAAAACGCCGCAAAAAAGACTTGAAAACAATTCAGGGGTCCGCCCCATACACAGAAAACAAAAAACTTATATTATTTAGATATTTACATACACATATTATCTAGCCATGACATATATGTCACTTATCCATTTACTTGTTTCATGTATATAGTTTCAAAATAGATTTCAATTTTAGTAACCAGGAGGTACACTTGTGAAATCAAGGCGTGACCTCACCACGTGGATGGTCTGGTATTTCATTTTATGCAATTTCAATTTCATAGAATATTAAGAGTCAAAGCCAGGGAGTCTTCATCAGGAGCCCCTTGGAAGTTGTCTAGTTAGTATAAGTCGAGTGGTCTTTCCTCAGTACCACATGGTCAAGGAGTTGATTAGCTTAGCTCGTTTGGAATACTACTCTTCTTGGGTAAGCTCAGCAAAAACCCTCTTTAGGGGGGTCCTGAGCCTCTTCCTTTTCGTAGGTATCCTTCTTCCATCCAAGCGGCTTTAAGAGCCCGAAAGTGCTAGTGACGAGAAGTGGCTAACCCCTACTTTTCTGAACTGCATGGGGCACTCTTGAACCTAACCATCGTGGACTACTAGGACTACTCTTCTTATACTGGTTGGCATAGTTCTTAGATGTGTTTGCCTGATCGAGATAACCTTTAAAACAGTGTGGTGGCCAAGGCATGTGATAAAAACAAAAATTGACCAATAAAATACTTTTAAAGTCAACCTTTTGTCAGTCCACCTTTTCACTCACGAACCAAAATTGAAGTTGTGTATACTTTCCCTTATATCATAGCTGCAACAGCTTGTTATAAAGCTATTCATCCACTTTTACAGCCCTTTTTTTATTTAACAATTTTTCAGGATCACTTCCCGGGTCACCTCGGGGGGTATCAAGCCATTCTAGGCTTGTTTCCCTGCCTTGAAATCTTCGAACAGTTTGTTGTCTGCAATTTACAGCCATTTAAAAGTACTTGGCTGTAGCTTTTAAACCCCCTTTTCACCCTTGTTTCATACCCTTTTACTTAAAGCATTCATTGGTTATTTACCCAGGATATCGGTTTACCCCGGTGACCTATTATGGGACAGTTTCCAACACTTTAAGGAAGTGAACAGCTCGCTGTCCTAAAAATCAGCAAGCTTATTTTCATCCCATTGTCCATAATTTTCACCCCCCGGGCCATTTCGGCCATCCAGGAAGCTAAGGAAGGATAACACCCAGGGTGGGTGGTCCTAAGAATGACTTCTTGTAAGTCTTTCACCTTTCTTCTTCCCCTTCTTTACCACCTCAAGTGAAGGACCACCTGAGGTGCGGGTAGCCTCTACCTCATGCCGAGCTACCAAAGGGGCTATAACTGACTTCACGGCTGGATAGGTCGGATCCGTCCCTACGGACAAATTTTGCTTATAACACCCACCCTTTTCTGGCGACTCCACTGGGGAGCTTGCAAACCTCTTTAAATTTGCTTGTATCCCAAGGTTGCACTAAACGTTGGACCCAAATTCTTTGTGGTATTTTTCTACTTGTTGACAAACTTTGGGCAAAATCTTTCAGTCACCCTTTGGATTTTTCTTTGGTACTCGTTCTAGTTTAGTTTCCTTGTAATTTCCATTACACTTGGGAGTTATAAATACCATTGATTTTTCCTTTCCTTTTACCTTGTCAGTCTTCGATTTCACTTGTTCGAACTCATGTGAGAAGTTATAAGTCTGTCATACCTTACCTTCCACTTTGAGAAGAACAAAAAACAAAGCTTCGTTTTAGTTGGGTTATTTTACATTGTGTTAGAAAGAGTAGGATTTTCGATGATACACCCCTAAGTACTCAAAGTACTTACTTGGTCCCTTGCAAGCTGGCAGGGTGCAAGCATCCTAAGACTATGGAAACAATGTCCCCCAGGGTTACAAGAAGTCAAAGTTCACGAAAGAAAACAAGTAGTGAGACACATACACCTCGGAAACCAGGGAAACTTGTTACCTCTGCAGTGCAAACTGAGTCACCCTCTTCCTCTTCTCCTATTCAAAGCCCCTTACTAAAGCAAACTTTAGTTAATCCAACAATAGTTACTAATCCTCAAGTTGTTTCTCCGATAATTTCAACAACTGTTGTTGTTCAGCCCATAGTTGTCCTGATGGGAATGCCATGGCAACCCGACACTCCTTTGAGGTTGGCCAGACCTCTTCATGACATACCTGCAGATGCCCCAAATAGACTTCCCAAGTTTAGTGGCACTGGTACTTTGAGTGCTGAAGAACATATACAAAACTTCTATGATGCCTTAGCGCTTATGGACATAACAATTCCCGATGTCATCATTAGATTTTTTGTGAGAACCTTCAAAGGTGAAGTAGTGAGATGGTATCGCTTGCTTCCTAATGATAGTATCCCATATTGGGACACTATTATCCAAGAATTCAAGAAACATTTCCAAGGGGCGGATGATGTGGCTTCCCTGCTCAGGGATTTCACAACCATCTCCATCCATGAGGGTGAACAAATACGAAATTTTAATCAACGCTTTACCTCGACCTTGAATAGGATCCCAACTGCTTCCTAACCATATGGGAACAATTTTTTCCATTATTACATGACTTCCATGAATCCGAATGTAAAATACATATTAAAATATAAATCAACACAAACTTTAGATGAGGCCAAGACTAGCACCCTGGAAATTGAAAGAAACATGGAGGAATCCGGTATGATTCCTTCACCTTTAGCGTAGCCCCGTTTTAACGGGAGACCTAGGAATGATCTACCTCGAAATGAGGGTCCTCAGTATGAACCTCCACCTGCCCAAAATTCAAGGATTGAAGAAAGGGAAAGTTCAGAAACACTCAAGTTGTTAATGAACATGAACAACCAAATACTTTCTCTTAATCGAAAGGTGAATGACATGCAGTTTTTTGCCGTTCTGAGGCCAAGACCTCCTTTCTCTCCTACTCCTAATCCTAGGCAACATGCTACTAAAGTGGATTGGTGTCACTTTTTCCAAGACTTTCATGACCCTGAGTATTGTTATGCATATACACTTCACGTGGAATTGTCTAAAAGCAGAAAAGCACCTTTACCTCCAGTAAAAAACAAACTTTCTTCCACCTCCCAAAATGACCAAGTTAACATGGAAGACTCTATCCCCTGTGATGACGATCTTCTTGCTTTCAGAATATTTACTGTAGAGACTAGGAGCCAGGCCCCTAAAACCACTCCACAAGGGGTGGAAGAAGCCAAAAGCGACCCCAAGGAAAATGAAAAGGGAAAACTTCCCGTGAATGGTAGACTACCTTCCCCTACAAGGAACAGGGTTCCCTGGACCCCAAACAAGGTAAACTTGCCTAATAATCCACCACCTTGTTTCCCAACACCGATACCTTACAACATCGTTGAATATCTAGCGAAGGTTCCCGCCCACATGACATTATTAGATGCTCGTAGAACACCCACTCAGTTTGAAAACCTTTCACGTGTTCTACAAGCACCCCTTACTCTAGGAATAGAAAAGAGACTTCCTCTTTCCAAAGAGTCCACTTCTCAACCTAGGGAAGCATACGATGTTATTGATTTAGACCCTGGCATTCCTCCTTTCTATATCTCAGTTTTGATTTTTGATTTTGTGCTCCATAACTGTGTCGCTGATAAAGGAGCGAGGCACAATGTCATGCCTTTGAGAGTCATGAGAAGACTGGGTCTTGAATGCACAGGCCCATGTAAAGACTTGTTAGCTTTGGATTCTAGGACTGTAGAAACCATCGTTACATTAAAGACTTATCCATTACTTACGACCAAACCCCAGAGGTGAGCATGCTCATAAACGTCATCGTAGCAGATATACCTGAAGCATATGGCATGATTTTAGGGAGAGAGTGGTCCACCAAAGTAAAAAAGGGTCGTTACTTCATGGAGGGGACCCACTCACCTTTCCTCATAAGGGGGTTGAAGTAGTCATTAAGAGGGAACCAAAGTACCGAGAGCAAGTTGTACCTACTTCCTATAATGTGAAACATGTGTCTTTTCAAGATACAAGTATGGGTACTTATGTTGTGTTATCTAAGGAGGATGTACATGTCCCTCCTTCTGAGTTGGAAGAAATGGTGTGGAGTATGGATTTTGACGGTGCTAAATCCAAGAATGGATCTAGGGTTGGTGTCCTTTTGTGTGATTCCAAGGGAAACGCAATCCCTTTCTCTTTTTGGTTAGAATTCCCTAACACTAATAATATGGCTGAATATGAAGCCTTATTTCAAGGCCTCCAAAAGGCCTTAGGCTTAGGAATATGCCATTTGTTGGTGAGTGGGGATTCTGAATTGGTTGTGAATCAAATTAGAGGTAAATATGAAGTTCACAACCCACGCCTCAAATAATACCACCGGAGGGCTAAGGAACTTATTGATAAGTTCTTATCTTTCAACATTCAAGCCGTGCCTAGGGTAGCAAACCACGTAGCTAATACTTTGGCCTTGGCTGGTTCTTGTTTCTCCTCGGATTTTGTAAGGTCTATTGAAGATATACAAGTCCAAATTTTACATAGGCCTGCATTACCGGATAACATCGATTCTTGGAAAGTTTTTGATACTGATGAACAAATCTGTAAATTCCTTCAAAACAAGGAGGAGTTTGAAGACAAATAAGATTCCCCCTGGTTTTTCAGCATTGGAATCCATGTTTGATTCCGATGATGCCACTACTTATGTGCTTAGTATTGATAGTGAATCTGTTAGGAAGGTGCGAGAAGCCATACCTATTAACCTGGGGAGTGAGAAAGATCCAAAATTGGTCTATACAGGTGCGCAGTGTTCCCCTTTTGAGGTCGCTCAAGTCACGGGACTCTTGATAGAATTCAGAGATGTTTTCACTTGGTCCTATCAAGACCTCAAGGTTTTCGATATGCAGGAGATAGTCCATGCCATACCCATAATCCCTGATTCAAAAACTTACAGACAGAGGCAGAGAAAAAACAACCCAGCTTTGGAACAAACAATTAAAGCTGAATTGGATAAGATGGAGGCATCCGGGGTCATTTACCATATCCGTTACTCACAATGGGTATCTAATTTGGTTTTGGTTAGGAAGAAAATTGGCAATATTTGTTTGTGTGTCAACTTTTGACATTTGAATAGAGTGTCCCTAAAGGACAACTACCCCGTCATACCTGTGGAAGAGATCCTCCAACAAGTCTCCAGGTCTCAAATGATGTCCCTTTTAGACGGCTTCTCAGGTTACAATCAGATAGCCCTCGATCCTTCTAATAGTCATAAAACCACCTTCACCACTCGTTGGGGCACATATACATATAACAAGATGCCTTTTGGATTGATTAATGCTAGGAACACCTTTCAACGTGCCATGGCCATTACTTTCAGAGGATTATTGGGTAAGGTTATTGTTGTTTACTTCGACAAACTCACGGTCTTTTCCAAAGAACAGGGTAGTCATTTTGATCACCTTAGGCAGGTTCTCCTTAGATGTCGTAGGTTTGGCATATCTTTAAATCCTAAGAAGACCATTTTCGGTGTTATGGAGGTAAAAGTTTTGGGTCACATCGTCTCTCGAGAAGGTATAAAACTTGATCATGGGAGAGTGGTAGCAATCCAAAGGCTGCCCTTACCTACCAATAAAAAGGAAATGCAATCTTTCTTTGGGAAGATAAATTTCCTGAGACGCTTCATTCCTGATTTTGCTCAAGTAGTTAAACCTCTAAATCATCTTATGAAGAAAGACATTCGATTCAAATGGGACCCTCCTACCTGTCAGGCTTTTGAATCCATTAAGAAAGCCATTTCTTTTGCTCCTCTGTTAGTCAGTCCTGATCCCTCTAAATGTTAGAAAAACAGGACCGTGGAGCAATAAAATGAAACAAATGCAGAAACAAAACACAGAAGACACACAATACAAGAGAGACACAGATTTATGTGGTTCACTCAGTGTGGGCTACGTCCACCAGAGAAATTGCCAGGTCCTTCCTTTATTATTCTCCAGCAAATGAAGGGATACAACCTACAACAAAACCTGTTGTAACTTCCTCTTCTTTCTCTCATGGTCTTCTCTCTCAGAATACAATATTCACCATCAATCATAGCTACAATACATTTCCCTCATAAAAGAGTGTTTCCTTCTAGGGAAAAACACCCTAACATAATCTCTATCGTTGGATCTGCAACCTTATAATGAATGATCCAGATTTACAATGAAATTACAATATACTTTTACAAGGCAATTTTTCCTTCGGGGGCTTCGCCCCCAGACCCCCCGGACCCTGCAAAGGGGGTACCCCCCCTCTGCACTCCCCCGCGTGGAAGAGTCTACATACTTCTGGGGTGTAAATACTTCATGGGGTATAAACATGGCTAAAAGCAAGGACCTCTGA
>ML803646.1:101665-147977 GCA_009831015.1 Picea engelmannii
ACAGAACTTAGTTGATTAGTAACCGTATTAAATTCATTTAAATGATCTGCAACAGACCCACCTTCTGACATATTCATATTAAATAATCTCTTCATTAGAAATACCTTATTCAACGCTGAGGGTTTTTCATACAATTTGGCCAACGCATCCATCAAATCCTTCGTTGTCTTTTCTTTCGAAATATTGAAAGCCACCGACGCTACTAGGCTCAGCCATATCGTTCCTAGATCCTTTCTATCAAGAATCTCCCATTCTTCGTCCTTCATGGCCATTGGCTTCTTTTCTACTCCGCTCAATAGTAGGAATAGATCCTTCTAATATAAATAGTCTTCCATCTGCATCTTCCATAACTAGTAGTTTTGGCCGTTAAATTTCTCGACCCTAAACTTTCCATCTTCCGACATTAATCCCACTCAAACCAGGAACCCTCTTTTTCTGCGAGTTACCTTATGCTCTGATACCAGTTGTTAGAAAAATAGGACCGCAGAGCAATAAAATAAAACAAATGTAGAAACAAAACACAGAAGACACACAATACAAGAGAGACACAGATTTACGTGGTTCACCCAGTGGGCTATGTCCACCAGAGAAATTTCCAGGTCCTTCCTTTATTATTATCCAGCAAATGAAGGGATACAACCTACAGCAAAACCCGCTGTAATTTCCTCTTCTTTCTCTCATAGTCTCCTCTCTCAGAATACAATATTCACCATCAATCATAGCCGCAATACATTTCCCTCATAAAAGAGGGTTTCCTTCTAGAGCAAAAAACCCTAACATAATCTCTACCGTTAGATCTACGACCTTATAATGAACGGTCCAGATTTACAATGAAATTACAATATACTTTTACTAGGAAATTTTTTCTTCGGGGGTTTCGCCCCCAAAGCCCCACTGGGGGCCCACTTGTCCCCAGACCCCCCAGCCGAGGGGATAGACGCCCTGGACCCCGCAGAGGGGATACCCCCCCTCTACACTCCCCTGTGTGGAAGAGTGTACATACTTCTGGGGTGTAAATACTTCATGGGGTATAAACACGGTTGAAAGCAAGGACCTCTGAATCAGGAAGATAATCAGGCTCCACAACCAACACTAAAGACTTTGTCATGTACACTAATTCGTCAGAGGAGACAATTTCTGCAATCTTGTTGCAAAAGGACCATGAGGAAAATCTTAGGCCAATCGCCTTTGTGAGCCAAAATTTGAAACCCCACCAACTGAATTATTCTCCACTGGAGAAACATGGTTATTCCTTGTATAAAGCATTGGAACAAGTTCGACATTAAATCCAAGGCCATAAAGTTGAGGTTTTTGTGCCTACATATCTCTTAGTCACCGCTTTGAATCAAACTGAATTGCATAGTAATTGGTCCAAATGGACCATGCGTATGCAAGAGTAAGACTTGGAAACTAAGCCAACGAAAACCATTAGGGGAACAGGGTTGGCTGGATTGCTAACCTGATCCCATCCCTCGGTCATAGTTGAACCACCTCAAGTAGATGACTTGATTGCTTTCGAAGAACTGGCTAACGAAATTGAGTTAGCCACACAACCATGGTACGTACCTATGATATATTTCCTGATCAATGGTGTGTGTCCACCGGACATGGATACTAAAGCCAAATGAACACTTCATTTACAAATTGTCCAATATGTTTTACAAGGTCAAATCCTTTACAGAAGAAACCTTGATGGGGTCTTGTCATGATGCTTAACTCCTGATCAAGCCCAAATGGCACTTGAACAATGCCATTCCGGGGTTTGTGGAGGTCACTTTTCAGCCAAAACCACTGCAGCAAAAGTTCTACATGCAGGTTACTTTTGGACTTCACTCCACAAAGATGCCCATTTACTTGTTTGGAAATGCAAATCTTGCCAACGCTTCACTGGGAAGCAAAAGTTGGCTGCCTTACCTCTTAGACCTATTGAAGTCCAAGTCCCTTTCGCAAGATGGGGCATGGACTTTATTGGACCGATTTCACCGTCATCCAGTGCTGGTCATGTATTCATCTTAACAGCCATAGACTACTTTACAAAGTGGGCTGAAGAAATCACTCTTAGGAATGATACAAGTCAATAGGTGGTAGAATTCGTTGAACGTAACATTTTATCCCGTTTTGGGACCCCTGCCGAGATATTAACTGATAATGGATCAGTTTTCATGTCTGATGTCATGTTACACATTGGTGTTCCATATGGCATCCAAATTTTTCGATCTTCCACCTATTACCCCCAAGGTAATGGTTTGGCCGAATCAATGAATAAAAATATGATTCAGATCCTTAAGAGGACAGTCAAGGATAACAAGCGTGATTGGCACACAAAGTTAAACTTTGCTTTGTGGGTTGATCGTATAACTCCAAAGATAGCAACGGGTCAAAGTCCTTACACTCTGGTGTATGGCGCTCCTACCGTCCTGCCAGTTCACTTGCAAATTCCATCCCTAAGGTTGGCTATTGCTGAGGAAGAAGATGATTTCCAACCCTTACAACATCGTTTAGACACACTCCTCGAATTAGAAGAGGTAAGAAAGGATGCATTCCAACACCTCCAAAAGAAGCAAGACATTGTTAAACGTTCCTTCGATAAAAGAGACACAATGGTAAATTACAAAGTAGGAGATGATGTTTTATTATGGGACAAAGCACATGAGGCCCCATCCAAACATCGCAAGTTTGATTCATTATGGTTGGGTCCTTACACAATCTACAAGATCTTAGGGACAAACGCTTTCAGATTAAAAACCTTGGATGGAGAACCACTTCAATTCCCCGTGAATGGTCGTCACCTAAAGTTCTTTTATTCCTGAGAGGCCTCGTCATCTTATACATAAGTCACCATTCATTCTTTTCTGGTTTGTATTTATTCAATGTTATTGATTCTCTTTCTTGTGTGTATTTACTATTACCTTTTCATGTTTGTACATTTCCCCATGGTTTCAGTCTTAATCCTTTTTTCCCTTAGTTCCAGTTTTGGAGTATAATCCCTTCTTTGTTTTTTTTCATGGGTTGGTCTTTTCCATTTTAAAGTTGTAGGTTGCCTTCTTTTGGGTTTTTTTTAGTGTTCAATATGAAGGATATTGTCTTTATTATTGGGTGGTTGCGGGGAGATATTGGATTCCTAGAATTTATTTTACCATACTTGACATTTTGGGAAACTCTGTCTTAAAGTCATCTTAAATGGGTGTAAGTTTGGTTGTTAGTTCATCAAAGTCAGCAAGGAAAGTTTAAGGAGGTAGCATATCATTCTCTAGTGAAGCTGAAAACAATGATGGCATGATGGCTTACATAGCTATGTCATTGCAATTGCACTTCACCTGACCACTTACAACATGATCTCTCCAAGAAATGGTCGTTTTCCTACAAAGTTCCATCACTTATGAGCACTTGAGATTTCAGCATCTACTGCCACAGGTTTTTTATATTTCTTTATCCCCTTGTTTGACTGGTTTGCTTGCTAGTTTTCCTCTGGTGGGTCGCTAATTTCAAAAAATTCCCATTTTCTTGTCTGTGTGTCGAGAATCGAAGGTATGCATGAGACTTTGTGTTGAGCCAAGGTTCACCTTAATCCTTGATTCTCACAGTTGAGCCATAATTCGGGTTAGGGACCCGTGTCACATGGGCCACATTGCTCAACAAAACCCAGGTCATTATTCCCATTCTTCTATCTTATGTGAATCTCAGTATAAATTATGTTGATTATCTTTACTGCACCACTTTCATTCTTTGGGTATCACTAATGTGAAAAATGGTCCTTATACTATATTTGAATTCCCCCCCTCACCCAAATCTGTCACTTTGAAAGTATGAATTTCCACCAAGTATTCTCGCCTGTCACGCGGGTGATCCCATTGTTCGACATGCTTTGGAAAGCATTTCCCCTCCGGCGCCAAGAATGTTGACCCAAAAATCTGCTCTGGGCTCAACATGGTGTTTTACACAGATACTTCTCCATATACACCCCTTGATGCTATGGTTCTAGTCAAAGACAGTGACGGGGGTCATAGTTACTATGCACTCTGCCCTTGAAAGAGTATCAGTTGGTTGCTTTCAGGGATTTGTGGGCCTTCCCATGACATTTCTTCATCATGTCAAGGCTATTTGATTCAAGGAATACAACACTTTCAATTGGTAGGGATCGGGACAAGATTTTCAATGAGATATCATGAACTTGATTACGAGTCAGTATGACCCCATACAAGGCACGCGAAGCCAACGTCACCCGAACGGCCAAAACCAATAGCTATGACTTCCTGGTCTGATTCTGTTCAGATTATGGTATCAAAGGGAAAATCAAACCCATACATGGTGTAGGGCAGTGTGAGATGTTTCCAACGGTATATCCTGCGCTTGGTTTCAACCTCTGGTTGGTAAGAATGAGCTTTCGCAAGTTTATGACCACTTTTGGACACCAAATTGGTTGCAGTGATTCATGATTTATAATTGGTGGGTAAAGAGATATAAATCAGATATTTATCAATTCCACGTTGTAATATACTCAGAAACCTTTCCAACGACGTCTCATTTGCCTCATTCCGACTTCATATGGCCTGGTTAGAGTTGTCACAAGTTGCCCAATAATTTTAGGCAAAAAGGAGTCCACCAGCTCGCATGAGAGGGTTTCATAATAGCTACGATAGTCATAAATGACCTTGGCACAAAATTATATTGTCACCTCATTGAAGTACTCGTCGATACCTTTCCGACAGTACCTCATTTTCCTCAATTGGATATCATATGACGATTTGGCACCTTTCTCAAGATTAGGTGTCATGTGGGCCCACCAACAAGTCAGGGGTTTTAAGTGGCCATTGTTCCGGGAAAAATTTGAGGGTTGAGGTGGCATTGTCTCAAGTTGGCGATGACATATTCTTGATGCACTCGTCAATACCTTTCCAACGATGCGACTTGCGTTCGATTCCGACTCCGTCTCTCAAGTCAACATTTTTGGGCTGAGTCAGCTGCAACAGGGTCAAAGTCAAAGTCAAAGTCAATCTTTGAATTGCACATATTTCCAAAAATATTAAAAAATTAATAAAATATTTCATTAAATTTTTTCAGAAAAATTGGAAATTTGGAGGGTGGGCACGTAGCCTCATGCAAAATGGGGGAAAATTGTTTTTTTTTTTTAATTACAAAAAAAAAAAAAAACCCTTCACCCCTCTCCCAAGCCATTTGGACAGTTTGGCCGGAGGGGGGGAGAGATCTACAACAGTAGTTCAGGGCAGAAAAGGGAGGTTTTTGACAGCAACAACAACTCAGCAGTGGGCAGCTAGTTTCCATGTTGCCATCTCCAAGCCATTGACCAGGTAACCCATTATTCTCATTTCCAAAAAACCAATAAGATATGTTGCTGGTTGTTTTGAGGTTCTACAAGAAGAAATTGGTGTTTGTTTCCCTGTTTCAATGATGAGGTTGCTTGTTGGTTCAGTCTGATTGTTAGTGGTTGAGTTCATTCAGATTGTATATGTGTTGAAGGATGCAAAGGAGAGGGGATTTGAACCCCTCTTGGGCACCAGGCCCAAGCCTCCATGGCTCCTTTAAATTTTTAATTGTAAAGCTATCTATTGGAGGTTGTAGGCCTGGGCATGTCATTGGGAAGCCCTAGGCTTTGAACCCTAGTCCTTCCCTTTTCCTTTGCCCAGAAACCTCAAAGAAATGCCCAGAAATCCAAGTGGAATGCAAGGGGTTTGAACCCAAAACCTCCCGTCCATTCTGCTGGTAAAAATCCCACTTTGCCTATAGTTTTTTAAAATTTTAATTTTTGGGTGGCTGGCCGCCCGTCTACCACCTGGGCACCACCACCACCACCGCGCGCAACCCTTCTTCCTATTGTTGGGAAATATACCCTACAGACTAGCAAACTAGGGTTGAGCTTGCATGTAGATTTTGACCGAAAATAAATTACTTTTAACCTACAACCCAAGATTAAAACCTCTCTTTCATAGTAACTACATGAAGAGAATCACTAACCTTTTTACCGACATTTGATGTAGATCCTTCGTTGTGCTTTGACTACTTTCTTGCACTACTCCTTTCCACAGATAACCTGCAATCAAGACAAATACTAACTACACATGCATGCTACTTTCCTACTCAAGGGTTAGAAATCAAACACAAATTCATCAAATCATAGATAACTCATGCATTGGGATGGGAAAAGTATTATTTTTATTAATGAAAATGAATCAACTTGCATTCAAAGTCGAGACCGTCCACTGCTCCTTGAACCTGATCCTGGGCTCCTCTTCTTTGTCCTCCAACTGCTTTGTGTTAATTCTCCTTTGGCTTGAGGAAAGGCTAAAGAGTTGGGACAATGGATTATAAAAATGGGTAGAGTTTCTTCACTATAATCTTCCTCTTCCAAATGGTACCCCTGCCCCTTCTTTTATAGGCTAGAAGGAGCTAGGGTTTTGGACGAACCCTCGGCCATGCATGGCCGAGAGTTTTAGTTAACTGACCCATAGCTTTTTGTTCCATCGACAACTTTCCTTTTTTCGTGCTTTAGTAGGTACATGCGGGCTGTAGTGAGCCAGCCAGCGTTCACATGCATGCAGTAATGGGTTAGGGCACGTGTGCCTTCACCCAAGAGGATTTCCAAAGAGTTTGTTCAGCAGATGTTTTGGCAATGAAGGGATATGAGTTGGCCTGATGCCAGGTAAGCATGTGTGGTGTAATTTAGGGTTATAACAGATGCCCTCTAATTTGTGAGGTCAGAAGAGCATCTGATGGCCGAGATACATTACCAATATTTTACCAATCTTTACTGATGTGCTGAATGAGTGAGCCCAAGGATCAGAAACTAGGAGGTGTCGTCTACAAAATAACAAATGTCTCACTGAGGTGGGCATACCCATGCTCGGGATAAAATAGAACCATGGATACCAATCAAATACACTGTAGATCCATGTCAAATAACTATAAAGAGTAGCCGCGAATAATACACAGCGGAGCTACATCTCGAAATCAAAAAAGATATACATATAGAGTACCCATCTTTCAGAAGCTGATGTGGCCTGATGGCTATACTTCAGAGATCGAGCAACAAATTCAAAATCTTCCAAAACTTGGGTAGGAGTGTAATATGAGTGTACGACTGCACTGCCCGGAGGTCTTCGATGGCTCGTCAGTTATGGACTTGATAATATTGATGATCGGACTGAAGGCCTCAGTGATTTCGAACAAGGACTTGATTGGACATTCAGGATGGCCAGGTATGCGGACAAGAGACATATTGTAGAGGGGTCGACTCATGCTTAGTGACAAACTTCCCTTGGACAATAGCACGATAAGTGATAAGACTTACGCAGCATATATGTTAATCATAAGTCTACAAAGCAGGAGGCAACGCAAACTCTCCATATGTTTGGAAGAGTAACCAAACGGTGGAAGACACAACTCTGTATCACGAGAAAAGCTCCCTAAGGTCATACTACATCCCATAGTCTGATGATCAAATGGACAGATGTGCTTTATCCAAGGGTGACTCATTATGCTGCCAATAAAGAAAATACTTTTCCCATCCTCTTTTTGGGGTATATTTGATTTTTTTGTTCTTTTTTGATCATTTTTTTTTTAAAAAGGAATATTACGTTACAGCGGAGGAATGAGTACTACAAACATGCAAGCTCAAGGCACAAGGAAAAGACTGATGTTCTGGTAAAATGATACTCGAAAAAAAATCCTCCGATGGCCAAAGGTGTTAAGACGCAGAAGAAAACTGTCACAAGGCTGGTGGATAAGGTATGCAAATGCGGTTGATAGAACACACAATGGTAACGTCCTTCGATGTAAGTTTAATGAGTCCAAAGAAGGTAAGCTCGGTGATTTTTCATGTTTAGAGAGTCTGAAAAAGCATAAAAGGAGACTCCATTAGGGTACCTTTTTCGAAGGTAGTCTAGTCGGTTCGAAAAAGGGATAAACTAGCACCGATTAGACGTCAATTCAAAACCATTTTAATGAGTGTGACAAGGACAAGATCACTCGGCTATTTTTTCACTTTTAAGGAGTCTGAAAAAAGCTTAACTATGGACTCCTTTAGAAATATTCTTCTGGACCAATTTAACGAGTGTGAAAGAATAAGGTCACTCAGCCATCTTTTCAATTTTAGGGAGTCTGAAAATAGCTTAACTATGGACTCCGTGGGGGTTTCTTTTTCGTAAGTTTAGTCCCTCAGGCCCGAAAAAGGGATAAAATTATACCTGAGGGTACTCTTCTAAAGAATAAGAATTCGATAGAGTATGCCTTTGTTCGTACAGTTGACCGTTCGGACCGAAAATGGGGTAAACTACCTCCAGACAGACGTGACTTCAAATTTCAGTTTAACGAGCATGAAAGGTCACAAGATCCCTCGGCAATCTTTTCATTTTTAGAGGGTCTGAAAAGGGCTTAAAAGGAGACCCGTTATTTTTTGGGAGTCCTGAGGGTAAGGCAAAGATTGAAAAATACTCATGCAAATGAGGCTCGAACTCATATTCAGGAAAGACTATACAGACTCCCGAGCCCACAGTGTTGTCAGAAACGGCATGGACACCATAATGCAACCATGACCTACCTAGGGCATCCATGTTTTGGTAAGATCTACCATCAAGGTGTGACACTTCTAGAGCAGATATAACGGTTACGTGTCACAACCGGATGGGATCGATCCTATAGCATAAAAAAAGGCAACGAGATGCAAAAGTTGGGGTGGTATCCTAACGTATATTCTCAAGTTGACTTTAGAAAAAAAATTATGGATCGTCAATATTTTTTCGAAACTCGAAAAAAAAGTGTCCCAATACCTGATCAAATCCCTCCCAAATAACTCCTAGCTCACTCTAAATGGTTTTTGATATAAAGAAACAGATAAGGGGGGTCAAAAAAGTGACAAAAAGAGGCCAAAAAGTCTATAAATAGAAGCTGGCAGCTCATTATCACCATTGCTGATTTGGAAATTGACTATGGAGCCAAAAGACCCCCTTTGCCAAAGATCGTGATTTCGGGAGCTACGGTGGGCGAAACGAACTTCTACTTGGACCAAGTAAGTACAAACTCCCTTATCTAGCTAATCAATACTTCCTTTTTGCTATTTAAGTTATGTTTTGGGTGGGCATCGACCTCAAAAAGATCGGCCCTAGGTACACGCGGGCTGTCCAGAGACAGCCCGCAGGTACACACGTGCAGAGTAAAGACTGCACGCATGTACATGCGACTGTCACTTCTACAGCCCCCCCCCCCCCCCCATTGATGACAAAGCATATGAAAAGAAGCATTGACCCTCATTTACCTTGTTGTGTTGGAAGGATGTATGTCTAGTGGAGGGAGAGGGAGCACGAAGCAATCAGTGAGTTGGTTGCTGCAGATGTGAATGTTGTGGCCGTGTTAATGCAATGTGCTTTGATCAAATTCTTTTTATGTCTTTTCATGCGCGCGCAACCAAGGCTACTGAATGCCTTGATTGATTACTGGCACCCTCGTAGATGCATTTATGCTAGAGGGGAAATCCTTGGTGCCCACCACCAAGGATATTTACTTTCTGACTGGCCTCTCAAGGAGATGGGAACCAGTCAACTTTCAGACTTTTCCTGCGGGGCCGAGCAAGGTCTCGGAGCTGATAGCCGAGTACTGTGAGGATGGGACCGATCGTAGAGGTTCCTCGATACCTATTAGCAATATTAATAACCTCTCACTACAAACTATCTTGTTTCTTATTGGGCGGATTACCGGCTCAGCAGCCGTGCATCAGGCTTCGCGCGCACAGATGAACTGTGCAATCCAGTGCATGAATGCACAAATTTTTTATTAGAGTACCACACTGCTGGGATGTATGAAGAGGCAATTGACAGATTGTCGACAGCGGACACAGAGGAACTTCGGGTTCGGGACTATCTTGTGTTCGTTCTTTCTCGAGAGAGTTTCGTGCTTCAGTCCTCGGATGGTAGTACGGGGACATCTGGCCTCTTTCCCTGCATTGTGCATATGGGCAGTGTTACTGCCGTGACAAGGTGGTGGAAGGACCTTGGAGGGCTTCGACGACAAATTTTTTGCTTGGCTGTCACGACAGATCCCTGCTATCGAGGACTACCCATATGCTGGGATCGACTTCTCGAGAGATACAGAGATACCTGTGCCTCCTGGTGAGGAGCGAGGAGAGATGGGTAAGTCTCCACCTTTATAGTTTTTTTGTTTGCATATGTAATTTTTACGTATTTTTGTTATATAGATCATTTTTTTATATGTCAGAGTATTTGATGGGTAAATGTTTCTTGCATGCAGATGTGGGACATGTGTGACCTGCCAATTATGCATGGAACAGGCGTCGCCCACGGCCAGAAGCCGTGGCTGGCGCCACTGGGGGAGCAGTAGTAGTCGGGAACCTCCCAACAGGAGAGGCCGAGAGGGTACTTAGGCAGATTGAGCGGAACTTCACTGCTCTCACTTGCATAGTCCTGATGGCAGAGATAGAGGACTTGTCGCCATCCATGCAGCCTCATGTTATGGGGGCACCTCAGACATGGGTCCGGTTATTCAGGCATTTAGCCCGTGCAGTAGATGACTATAACAGGACCCACAGGCCCTGAACAGACTTTAGACCTTTTTGATGTGCCACGAGCACTTATATGTATATATTTTTTGAGGGCATAAGCCTGGTGACTCATTACTGTTCCCATTTTTGAGGCACTTGCATCCATCTATGTACTCTGAGTATTTTATGATGTTTATATATGGTTTTTATCCTTTTTGTGTCTTATGGATTCTGTGTGCAAAAATGTATTTACATGTTTATGTCCATGTTCTTTTTATATGTGGGCAAGATGCCAATCTAAAATGTGTTTAGCTAGAGTATCTATAACTTGGTTTAATCTCCTAGGAACATGAAAATATGTAATATAATCAAAGTTGCATTCTAAGAGACGTACCCTAAGGAATTGTCGGTGTAAAGTTGGATCGTGAACCTGGTATATTCTGTTTAGCTACGACACAACCAGTTGAGCGTCTAGATAGACATGGATATGAGAGATACCCAATGACAAGGTGTCATGAAGCAACTCAATAACTGCACTATACTCGGCGACATTATTTGTGGTGTCACCTAAGAATATCCCTCCGGAAGATAACAACTGACCCTGTGGTGTAAAGATTACCCAAGCTGCGGAGGTGAGCCTCCACGTGTGTCGACTAGCACCATCCACATACCCAACGAACACCTCGGACTCACTTGACATCTGCCATATTGACGAAAAATAACATCAATGACACGTCCATAACACTTTTAAAAGAAAGTTAAAAAGTAATAGTACAAAGACTATACATATGATACAAAAAGTTACCCACAGTGACTTGCCTATGAGTAATACTTCTTGAGGTAGAGCCCATTTCTAGGCTCCGCCAAAGCATTCCCTTCAAAATCAACCAAATGATAAGCGCCCTTTTTTAACACCTATTTTATAATGAAGGGTCCAAACCACATGGGTTTAAACTTTCCTGCCCCCAGGGGGTCCTTGTCTTGGTCGTAAACCAAGATAAGGTCACCCTCAGAAAAAATCTGAGGACGAACGAACCTATCATATTGACACTTGACCTTATGCTTATGAGCCTCGTTGGCCAGAGTCGTGTCACGACACTGTTCATCAAGCTGCTCAAGGTGAACTAACCATTCTTCAAGTGGAGAAGTGTCTGGAAATAACTGTACTGCCAATTTCAAAGATGGGATTTGGCATTCGATGGGCAAGACTGCCTCCAGCCCGTAAACGAGTTGGAAAGGTGAGAAACCGGTTGTAGTCTTAATAGAAGTTCGGTAAGCCCATAATGCCAAATATAACATCAAATGCCAATTTGACTTGCCTGAGTTGATAGTTCATTGTAGAATAGTCTTAAGAGTTTTTTTTACAGCTTCCACCTACCCATTGGCTTGGGGGTAGTAAGGTGATGAATGTTCCTGCTGTAACCCAAGCTTTGATGTTAATTCGAACATCATTTGGTTCTGAAAGTGACTGCCATGGTCAGTGACAATCTCTCTCAGGACGCCAAACCATGCTATAATCTGGTTGAATAAAAAGAGAGCTGCAGTCTCTCCATCATCTTTAAACGTTGGCACAGCCTCGACCCACTTAGTGAAGTAGTCGACAACTACGATGATATAGCGGTGCCCCTTTGCTGACGGGGGGTTGCATGTAGTGTAATCAATCCCCCACTTAGTGAAGGGACCAACTGTGATGATAGGAAAGATAGGAGCGGGATGTGCCCTCATATTCCATGAGAAGACTTGGCATGGATGGCACTTCTTGACCGATTCGATACAATCCTTGATAAGTGTCAGCCAGAAGTAACCTGCTCGTAGAATTTTTTGGGCTGTCGCCAACCCAGATAAATGACCACCACAATCTCTAGTATGACAATCGTTGAGCACTATGACGGCCTCCTCATGATTGAGACATCGATGTAAGATGCAGTCTACACCTCTCCGATACAATGTATCATCGAGTATGAGATAATTCTTAGCCTGATGGCATATCCGCCGACGCTCGTCACGAGAAGCAGAGGTGGCGCACTTCAAAGTTTGGAGATATACAAGTATATCTCCATACCAGGGGTCTAAAGATGCAATAAAAAACATATCCCCCCAGATAGGCGATTCCTCAGGCACAACGTCACCTGACTCAACCGGAAGTTCCAAAATGAGTTCTGCGAAGCCCAATGACTTCTTGGACTTTGCTGAAACAAAGTCTAAGTCAAATTCTTGGAGGATGACCATCCATCTACTGATTTTTCCGCCTATAACTAGTCGTGTCAACATATACTGAAATGGATTCACGACAACAATGATGGTGGTCTTGCGAAACAGAACATAGTGACGGAACCATTGAACAGCATGAACTGCTGCCAACGCAAGTTTTTCGAGATGAGAATAATTAAGTTCCAGTCCTACGAGGCCTCGGCTCAGGTAATAGATCACGTATTCAGAACACGAATCATCTTCCTGGACTAAAACCATGCCTATAGTTGACTCTGCGGCAGCCAGATATAAGAAGAAATCTTTGTTATAATTAGGTGGCCGTAGCAGAGGTGTGGTTGTGAGGGCGTGTTTTAATGCATCAAAAGAGCGTTGAGTGGCTTCATCCCAGTAAAAGGGTACATCTTTCTTCAATAAACGCATAAATCCCTTGGTGATTTCAGCATAGTTGGCGATGAAGCATCGTAAGAAGTTTGCCTTGCCTTGAAGACTTTGAAGTTGTAAGATTGTGCGTGGGGGGGGCAACTGGATTATTGCCTCCACCTTAAGAGGATCGACCATGATCCCTATTGTTGATATGATGAAACCTAACAAACGTCCTGATGTTACGCAGAAGCTGCACTTGTTGGGATTCAAGCGAATCCTGAAGTAGCGACAGCGTTTGAAGAGTAGTCGAAGGTGCGTAGGATGATCCTTTCGCTTGCGAGAGCGTGATGCTAAATCATCTAGATAGGCCTCGACTATATGTTTGAGGTCATGAAACGCAAAAGACATGGCCCGCTAGAAAGTGGCTCCAGCATTTTTAAGGCCAAAAGGCATCTTACGATAGGCAAATGTACCCCACGGACAAATGAATGTCGTTTTGTGTTGGTCTTCAGGTTTGATTTGGATTTGATTATATCCCAAAAAACCATCCATGAACAAAAAGGCTTCACAACCGGCTCATTCATCAATGATCTGGTCGATGAATGGTGTTGGAAAATTATCTTTTGGGCATGCCTTGTTCAAATCACGGAAATCGGTACATACACGAATCGTGCCTTGTTTTTTATTGACCGGCACGGGGTTTGACACCCATTGAGTCAAATGAATAGGATAAATAAAACCTACCTTTAGCAATTTCTCAACCTCAATCTTGATGGCTACTGCTTTCTTAGGATTGACTGGATGAAGTTTTTGTCGAACCATCTTGGCATCAGGATACGTTGTGATTTCATGTTCAACTATTTTCGGATCGATACCTGGCATTTCCTCATAAGACTAGGAAAACACGTCGTGGAATTCTTTGAAAATATCCGTGTAAATCGGAATCTCTTCGAGGGAGCAATCTTCTCCGACGAAGACATTCTCCACGATGCCAGGGTTTCGGGAGATATCGATAGGTATAGTTTCAGTGATAGTCACCATATTCCCCTCAGCATAAATTTCTTGCGTAGCTAAGAGATTAATAGGATATGGCTGATCTCCCGTCATGGTGATAGTGAATTCTCCTGCCTCGATTCGGCTTAACTCTGGGAGGAAATATGATCTGTGATGAATATCATCCCAGGGTTTGTCCAGACTAGTCATTGCTTCGATGACTGCTTCATTAGAAGGTAAGACTAAGTCTAACGAATCAACGTTGGCGAGAGAACCCTGAGCCCAGATAGGCTCTATAAGCGGATCCAACTCCTGTGCGGGAGTCGAATCAGGGGTATTTGAATCTTGCTGGACTAAAGAGTACGCTACTTCAGTGGCTGACAAAGGCATGGACATGTCGGGGTGCCCTGTCTCATCCATTGTCGCTGAGGGGGAAGGAAGAATCCAAGGATCCTTGAAGTAAGTCGTGCGAAATGACGAAACTTGAAAAATCTCAACCTTATGATGATTGGATATAAACTTGACATTGCCTTGCGAGGGTGGGTAATCGAAGGTACCCATCAAAGATGGGCACAAACCAACTCCTACATTGATGATACCCGGTTGAGGATTATCAATCAACGGAATCGTGGATGCCCCCAAAGCTGGGTCAGGTCTAGAGAAAGACAATTGATCAATGGTTACTATCCGGCCCTCGTGTGGGAACAATAAGACCTATAAAACTGTAGCAACCATAGCTTGCATTGCATAAGTCCAACTCTTGCTGAACAAGAGGTTATAGTCAAGGGGAGCGTCGACTACCTCTACTTCAACACACACAGTCTTCCCTCCTAACTGCACGGGGAAAGAAGAAACAATGCCATGTGGTCGGAAAGAATGACCGTCGAAAGCAGTGAGGAGAGTGGGTGATGGAGACAAAACGGGCTGGCCAATGGCCTTCCAACATGCCAATAACATATCGCAAGTCGAAGCGCCCTCGTCGACCACTGTACGGAATATGTTCCATGTAAAAATTTTCATGGGGTAAGCCACTACTATCTAAAATTCTACGTGGTAAGGCAGACGAGGTTTTAAGTCTGTTGTATCCAACATGATGGTACCCAGATTACAAGTCTCAATGGAGCCTAAAGCGGTTAACAAAGCCTTCCTCTGAGCAGGGCAACTTTGGAGGACCTCCAAAGCAAACATCGCACAAGGGGTTTGTGATAAATCTTCCACCACAGAGTAGTTCTAGGCAGCCCTTGCATTTGGGTTATGAGAAGCCATTTTAAACGCACCTTTTGGAATGCACGTCATTGTTTCTCCCAACGTTTTCTCAATATGTAGAGGAAGAGATGGGATTTCGACTTCTTTGCCTTTTTCAGAAGTGCTTGGTTTACTATAATCATTTGCTCTAGTTGATATGAACTCATCACCCCTAACCATATATACGTTCGCGGACGAGGGGTTGTTCGGAGGTGGGCAGGTTTCTTGGTTGCCCCTTTCAGTGCTTGCAGAGTCTTGAGTTAAATTTTGCCCATGTTGGAAAGGATTAGTCAACACTGCTTGCGGTTGCTATGTGACAAACTTTTGGGCCTCTGCAAGTCGAGGACATAGATGGGTCGGGTGGTCTTCCGCGCACAAGTTTCACGAATACCTCGCCTTCTGTTTTTCAGTGTTGTCCCCACCAGCATTATTGTTGGGTTTTTTATCTCCCTTACCCTTCTTTTGTTGTTTCTTCTTCCCCTCAGGCTACTGGGTCGCCTTAGGGTTAGTCGATTGCACGGTATGTACTTCCGACGTTTGAGTAGGGGGAGCAGCCAAAGCAGTAGTTTGGTTGGCCACTGTGTGTTGAATGGATAACTATTGCAACTGCTTTGTCAATTGCTCAGCGGGCTTAGTTTTTGTTGAACCAAAGATACCATCGGCATGTGGTCCAACTCTCTATCTAGTTTTATCTAGTATTGAACGTGGCGCATCCGGCAAGATGTTGTACAATAAACCAGACTGAGAATAGATGAGCTCAAACTATTGAGCTCTCATGATTGCATCTTCTTCAGAGAAAACTCCGGACATTGCGACGTCTTTGGATAGCTGTGCGACCAAAGACTTAAGGAACCACTCAAGCAGGAATGCTGGTGGGACTGGTACTTTGATTAAACTCTTCTGGCATCACCATTCTCAAATGTGATTCGAGATATGGTCCACGGTTGTTTGTTTGAAATTAGCCAGCAATTATGTGCCAGCATCGTATCTCACAGGTAACTGGAAATGGTTAAGGAAGGCCATTGCCAGTTCGCCAAAAGAAGAGTATCGTAGCGATCGAGCTCAATGTACCATTTTGCGGCACTCCCGATAAGAGTACGTTGAAACAATCGCAACTGTATGGAGTCATATTTCAATGAGTTAGATGAACACCAAAGGTGGAAGGTAGTCACATGATCACCTGGATCTTCGTTAGGTTTGGCTTCAAACTTCGGGATGTCCGAAGGCAAATTCGTCAGCATAGGAGGCCAACGCGGATCGTGACAAATGGGGTCATTTAACAACCTTGTCAAATCTGGCAAATGTAAAGTCACCAAGAATGGTAATTTGGGTTGCTGTTGATAACCAAGGAAAAAGGGTCCTGGAGTTTGGCTGGCACCAGGTTGCCAGGAAAAGTTTGGCTGTTGGCCTGAATTCTGGTAGAAACCATGGCCCTGACTAGTGTAAGGATTTTGCATCTGTGGAGACATCATCGGGTGATTTCCCATAAAGGACATAGTGTGTTGGGCATGTATCGTATGTGAAGGACTTTGGGAAGGATTACCCCATGCCGGTCCTGTTGGGGGAGGCATAGTAGTTTGTCGAGGGTTCCATTGACTGTGGAAAGAATTACCCTAGAATGGCATTCCAGAGGAGGGAACAGATCCTTGTCCTGAGTTCCAAGGTCCTATTATATGTGCCCCCTTGCGCAGGAATAGTACCCTGCGCAGGAGTAGATTGTCCAAAAATGGGAGTGCCCCCAGACGGAAAAGCGGTGGATGCACAAGTGTTATTACCAAACGTCTCGTTCCAGACAAATGGTGATGAACTTATCGGTAGACTATGTGTAGGTGTTCCTTGACTCCCAGCTCCAAATAAAATAGTGTGTGTAGGTTGCCCGGTAGACGGCTGATGCGGAATGCCAAGCGAAGGGGACGAAGGAGATATATGACCTCTAGCGTAAGGAAAAGCATTAAAAGGGACAAGAGTGCCCCCCGATTGACCTTGCAGAGGAGTGTTAGAGCTCCCTGCCCCCAGACCCAAAGTCTGTAAAGTGGAGTAAGTGAGTGCAGGACTTGTACCCGAACTAGGCATACCGTATGAAAACAGAGGACTGATCGCACGTGATGTGAAGGGGGTTGTGGCCACCGCCATAGACAGGTTCGGTCCACTGTGCGACATAGTTGTAGATGAGACCATGGTGGCTTGGGCTGATGATGGTAAGTTAGGAGATGATTCTCCTTTGGTAGCAATGGTGGTGGGAATGAAAGGACTCCCAGAAGAAGTAACAGTGTTTGTTTCTATAGCTGTGTGAGGCACTGTCTGGCGCTCGTGATAAACTGGTAAAACAAAAGGTGTCAAGAAATCATTGTTTGGGGTTTTGACCGAGCCAAGAGTGGTGGTTGATTCCTCCGGGTGATGTTCGGGCACAATGAGTTGTGACCCGGTCGCTTCAAAAGACCCTTGTTGGTCTAGTTTCCGTCGTAAAGGTGGCGTAGGTGGCTCCAATGTAACCGGCGGCAGGCCAAGAAGCCTTCATGACTGGCAGAGCTCAAGATCCTCCACAGTGTGAGAAGATCCAAGACACTCTAAGGTAGTCTAAACACACAAAAGTAACACACACTAAAAAAGTCCCTAGAATATAAGACAAGCAACCACTATATTAATTGGAAGAACAGTTACAACAACCAACACTAGAGCAACTTACCAGTGCAAGTGCAACTCGAATACGGAAGCACCCTCCGGGTATACTCTGTAAACCGTGGTCGAATGTCTGTCCTAGGTATCGTGGTGTACCCCCGCAGTCACCTGTGTATGTCCCTATCAAAGATTGGCAACTAGGTTGCCAGCTTGCGAACAGTCACCAGGCAGGTACAGTCAAAAGTCGGGTAGACCACAATGAGCAGGGTATCAAGCCCGAAACCTATCAAGGGTATCGAGAGAAAATGGTCCAGAAGACAACTGAGGACCTTGAACGGATTCAAGACCCACGAAGCCCCATGGCAAATGCAAACGACGAAATCCCAAAACAAGCCCTCGATATGTGTTCTCCACTACGATTGGTCTGGCTTTGGAGGGGTTATCTCTACTACCTTTCCGCACGCGACCTCGTGTTTATCCCCTGTGTTAGAGGGGGGTCCCGGATAACTTCCATGAAACTGGACTTCTACACTCCCTACCACAGACTCTAATTTTTGGTTTTGAATGGTCTTGGAGAGTTTCCTCTCCAACCTAATCCAAGGCCTTAGACCTGAACTAGTTTGTGAACCCTACAAACAAAAAGTCTAATAGTTTTTAAATTAAGAGTTACTTTTAGAGCTTTATCCTATGTCAAGGGGTATGAGGTTGAAACTGATGATGTGTAAAGACAAAAGAAACAATGAATAAACAAAGCTAGAAACAAAAGACTTTGAAATGCAAAAAATTTCAACAACTTTTCACAAAGAAAGATTTCTTTTTCTTTTCAATTTTTCTAAGATTTTATGCAGAAAAAATAAAGAAATTTCGCTCGACTAAGAGCTAATTATGCTCTAAATGCACTGCAAAAAAACTTACGAAATAAAGACTTCTCCCTAGCTAGTGAAAAGAGATTTTTTTTTATTTAAGTGCTAAGAAAGCGACAAAGGAAAAATACCGACAAGCAAAAAACCAAGAAAAACAAGTTTTGTCTTAGAGCATAGATCGTAAAGAATCAGAGTAAAGACACACAATGGAAATCCAAAAAACAAGGATTCTTACGCTTGTCTAAAAACCATAAAGCAAAGAAATTTTTTTTTATATTTTCTATTCAACTATCAACTGAGAAAAAGCAGGCTAAGGGTAAGATGACCTAACCTACTAATTGTTCAACCCTAGACTCAAACACCCGAGAGGAATACTTCTCATCAAAGGAGGGGATGATTGCCCCACCCTGATTAAAAACTTGCCTGTCAAGCACGCTACCGTCACTAAAACAGCACGCGTGCAAAAGCATGCTGAGCTAAACCAGGAAGCGTGTACACGCGGTCTGACCTTGTACAGGCCACGTGTATGTATAAATTCTAAGACAAAAATAAACATAGGCAGCCCAAACCAGGAAGAGGCCTCTGGTACTGACAACCAGGGTCTCTTGAAGTCTTGGATGCTTCTTCTAACAAAAAAAGAAAAATAATTGCAAGGAATAACAAAACACAAAAAGACAAACTGAGGCAGGACTGTGAACCAGCAAGACTCAGACAAGATCCAGAAAACCCCCTGAGAATGTATAATTCTGACAGGGAAGAGGAGCACTGCCTCTCAAGTTCTCTGAACTCCTACACGCTACTGAAACCTCTACAGCTAGCATTCACATGCGGGCTGTAAGAGGTTAGGGCGCGGGTACATGCGTGTAGGCCTTATGCATGTCGCGTATACCTCTGTGTGTTCTGACAACTACCGTCAAGCAGAAGTCAGGGAAAACTAGTATGAAGAACCAGGCTCCCTGCTCGCTCAGACCTTACAGAAAAAGACAAGCAAAGAAAAAGACAATCTGATATCTTAAACTACCCAAAAACTCAACTAAATCCGGAAACCCTAAAGAGTAGCTTCCCCAGTATGGTCGCCAATTATGTTGTTGGGAAATATACCCTATGGACTAGCAAACTAGGGTTGGGCTTGCATGCAGATTTTGACCGAAAATAAATTACTTTTAACCTACAACCCAAGATTAAAACCCCTCTTTCACAGTAACTACATGAAGAGAATCACTAACCTTTTTACCGGCGTTTGATGTAGATCCTCCGTTGCACTTTGACTACTTTCTTGCGCTGCTCCTTTCCACAGATAACCTGCAATCAAGACAAATACCAACTACACATGCATGCTACTTTCCTACTCAAGGGTTAGAAATCAAACACAAATTCATCAAATCATAGATAACTCATGCATTGGGACGGGAAAAGTATTCTTTTTATTAATGAAAATGAATCAACTTACAATCAAAGTCGAGACTGGCCACCGCTCCTTGAACCTCATCCTGGGCTCCTCTTCTTTGTCCTCCAACTGCTTTGCATTAATTCTCCTTTGGCTTGAGGAAAGGCTAAAGGGTTGGGACAATGGATTATAAAAATGGGCAGATTTTCTTCGCTATAATATTCCTCTTCCAAATGGTACCCCTACCCCTTCTTTTATAGGCTAGAAAGAGCTAGGGTTTTGGACAAACCCTCGTCCATGCATGACCGAGAGTTTCAGTTAACTGACCCATAGCTTTTTGTTCCATTGGCAACTTTCCTTTTTTCGTGCTTTAGTAGGTACACGCGGGCTGTAGTGAGCCAGCCAGCATTCACACGAGTGCAGTAATGGGTTAGGGCGCATGTGCCTTCACCCAAGAGGAATTCCAAAGAGTTTGTTCAGCAGATGTTTTGGCAATGAAGGGATATGAGTTGGCATGATGCTAGGTAAGCATGTGTGGTGTAATTTAGGGTTATAACACTCCCGTTCTTCCTCCACCTCCTGCGTGCAGTCTCCTCCCTCTCAGCCCTCTACCGCTGCACCACCTCTGTGTGAATTCCCTCCGATCCTTCCCACCTTGGCTCCTGCTGCACCACTCCACACAGCCTCCCATCTCCCACGGCCTCCTCTCCCATTCCACACCCCGTGCGCTGCACCTCCCCACCACCACCGCGCACCAATCTCCCAACCACCTCAGCCTCCTCCATACCACCGCGCCCATCCTCCTCTACACCAATCCCCACTACGCCTGCTCCTCATCCCTCTATCCATTCCCTTCACACTCCCACCATTCCTCCCATAGCCCGCACATCTCCTCCATCCTCTCCTTTGTATTCTGTCCCCTCTCCCCACACTCTCTACCTCTCTCTCCCGCGCAACCTCCCCATACTTCCCAGCTCCTCCCCTTTACGCGCGCGTGAAACCCAGCCACTAGCCACCTCCTCCATGCCTATGGGCTCCTCCTTTGGCTCTTGGTTTGGTCACATGGCCGACCGGGGGCTTACGGGTGGGGGAATCCAAAATTAGTTTTAATTTTTAAATTTTTCATTTTAGTTTAAAATTTTGTTTAAATTTTAAATTTAATTTAATTTTACATTTTAATTTTATATTATATTATTTTTAAATTTTAATTTGGTTATAAATATATTTTTATATTTGTAATTATAATTATTTTTTAAAAATTTTATAATGTTTTATTAAAACATAAATAAAATTTTAATGGTTTTTAAACTATGTGTTAAAATTTAATTTTTTCCCCCTAAGGGTCACTGAACCTTTTAATTCTATAAATTCGCCATACGGAGGCGGATTTTCTCCCGTGAATAGTCGAAACGACCGGGGCGAAGTCTAGAATACACCCATGCCATTCACCTTAGCAAATTCAGCCCAGATTTTCAGTGATGTGTCCTAGAGCGACAGGGACTCAATTATGACCCTACAAGCATGCACCAGAAAGAGGCCTAATTGGCGGTCTCAAAGGTCAAATTGGGCCTGGTGAGGGAAACCCATTTTGGCTACAGGTATACAAGCCTGTAGAAGCCTATCAATTCTGGTTTCCAACCTAGAATTTCACCCCAATTGCAAATCTTTTCCCTGATCAGTCTATTGGCCGGCTTCATCCGCATACCTTCCCGGGGCCATATCTCACTCATTTGGAGTCGGATTTGTGCCAAACGAAAGGCAGAGGAAAGGTAGAGGATAGAGCTACAGCATGGTTACAGTAAACAACATATTTGTGGCTGTTTTGTATAGAGGAAGAGGCTCTCAAAGTTCATATCCAAGAGGTCCTCTTACCGAAACAAGCCCAAATCAAAACCATGTTTTAGCCAACTCACAGGGAAACTTATAGGCAGAAAAGGGGGGGGCATAATCAGGTCTGAAAAGTTCCTTAACATTGGGCATTTCCTTACTTACAACGATCAAATCCCAAAGTCCCCTTGCCCTCCAAAGAAACTCAGCAATTCCCCCACACCTTGGGCCTTCATTCTGGGCAATCTGGTAGCCATGGATGGCTGGATATTGTCCTAAAACACATCACCTACAGATGAAAAACATGGCAGCAGTCAAAGAGCATTTGGGATGGCACAAATCCCAAGGAAAATGATGATGTGGCATATCAAGCTTTGTCATTTTATGAAAAATGACTTTTTGTAATATAAACTCTCGCATGATTTACTTTGGCATGTAATTATTATGTAATTGAAGGGTCAAGTCAAATCTGATTTGATCCCCTTTTTGGATAAGATTCTCTTTTGGATAAGGTTCCCTTTTTGGATAAGGTTACTTTTTGTAAAAAAAGACAAAAATACTTTAGGGTTGGTCCACTTGTCACTTTTCCAAAAGTGACAAGTGTCTTGTGACCTAACCCTAATCCTTCACCTCTCCTTTATAAATAAGAGGTTTGGCATTGCAAAAAAAGAGAGGATGAATATAGTAACAAAGATCTGCTGAAATTTATAAGACTCTTTGTGTGTGTGTACTTGTTGAATTTTAGTTGTTGGATGTGTCATTTGTTGGTTAAAGGTTGAGGGGTAGGGGTAAATGCTTGATATGTTAGCTATCTCTAGGAGGGATTGGTTAGCTAGGTGTTTTTTGTTGCTTCCTTGGGTTTAACTTGCTCACTTTCATTTTCTAACAACTTGGTTTAATTTGTTTAATGTGTTTTAGTGCAGATTTTCTAAAGTATTCAATTGTTTTCAGCCTTAGCTAGTGGCTGGGAGTCCTAGGGCCCCTTAGGAGAACCCTTAAATAGACATCATAGCTGGTTGTCCATACTTGTTTGCTTCATCTTTTCATTCATGTATGTTTCTGTTATGTTTTCTTACCATTAACCTTGCTGTCTCAAACAAGAAAATTGATCATTTTGGTCAATTCCCCCCCACGGGACAGCTATCTTAGTTGGTTGTTATATATTTCTTATATGTAAATTTTTGTTATGTTTATTTAAGTTTTTTTAATACATACATACTAAAATTTCGTTGTTTTCCTGCAAGGATACATCCGGTCACCTATTCTGCTGCTCTTAAGCGGTTGGGGACCACCTAGAGACCTGTTTGAGGCAAAGGGGCCAGTAGGGAAGCAAATAAAAACACACATTTCAATCAGTAAACCCTATCCAATCACTCTCATACACACTTTAATTATCACTTGCACTCATTCCAAAAATTTCTGATATACATATCAATGTTTATATGTTGGATTTGTGTAAGTAGTTTGAATGGTCCACTTGTGAAATCATGCTAAAAATCTGGTTAATACTTGTGTAGATAACAATCACATCTTTTTTTATTTCAAACACTAAATTTCCAATCCCCATACAAGGAGTTAGTTGGGGATTTCATGCATATGATGGCTTTGCCGCTCGCAAAAAGTCTCAACCCATTCCTTTGGGTTGAATGTTGTAATTGTTATGTTGTAATTATCTAATCTTGTTACATTTTCATTGTATCATCTTTTCGCTCACTAATCTACAGGTGGATGCCCCAAAAAGGGGCCATGCATAATCAGTAAGCTAAATATATGCAAAACGCCACAAAAAAGACTTGAAAACAATTCAAGGGTCCGCCCCATACACAAAAAACAAAAAACTTATATTATTTAGATATTTACATACACATATTATCTAGCCGTGACATATATGTCACTTATCTATTTACTTGTTTCATGTATATAGTTTCAAAATAGATTTCAATTTCAGTAACCAGGAGGTACACTTGTGAAATCAAGGCATGACCTCACCACGTGGATGGTCTGGTATTTCAGTTTATGCAATTTCAATTTCATAGAATATTAAGAGTCAAAGCCAGGGAGTCTTCATCAGGAGCCCCTCGAAAGTTATCTAGTTAGTATAAGTCGAGCGGTCTTTCCTCAGTACCACACGATCAAGGAGTTGATTAGCTTAGCTCAGTTGGAATACTACTTTGCTTGGGTAAGCTCAGCAAAAACCCTCTTTAGGGGGGCCTAAGCCTCTTCCTTTTCGTAGGTATCCTTCTTCCATCCAAGCGGCTTTAAGAGCTCGAAAGCGCTAGTGACGAGAAGTGGCTAACCCCTACTTCTCTGAACTGCATGGGACACTCTTCAACCTAACCACCATGGACTACTAGGACTACTCTTCTTATACTGGTTGGCACAGTTCCGGGATGTGTTTGTCTGATCGAGATAACCTTTAAAACAGTGTGGTGGCCAAGGCATGTGATAAAAACAAAAATTGACCAATAAAATACTTTTAAAGTCAACCTTTTGTCAGTCCACCTTTTCACTCACGAACCAAAACTAAAGTTGTGTATACTTTCCCTTATATCATAGCTGCAACAACTTGTTATAAAGTTGTTCATCCACTTCTACAGCCCTTTTTTGATTTAACAATTTTCCGGGATCACTTCCTAGGTCACCTCGAGGGGTATCAAGCCATTCTAGGCTTGTTTCTCTGCCTTGAAAGATTCGAACAGCTTGTTGTACGCAATTTATAGCAATTTAAAAGTACTTAGTTGTAGCTTTTAAACCCCATTTTCACCCTTGTTTCATACCCTTTTACTTAAAGCATTCATTGGTTATTTACCCAGGATACCGGGTTACCCCGGTGACCCATTCTGGGACAGTTACCAACACTTTAAGGAAGTGAACAGCTCGCTGTCCACTTTATTTAGTTCTCTTTCCTAAAAATCAGCAAGCTCATTTTCATCCCATTGTCTATAATTTTCACCCCCTGGGCCATTTTGCCCATCCAGGAAGTTAAGGAAGGATAACACCCAGGGTGGGTGGTCCTGAGAATGACTTCTTGCAAGTCTTTCACCTTTCTTCTTCCCCTTCTTTACCGTCTCAGGCGAAGGACCACTTGAGGTGCGGGTAGCCTCTGCCTTGTGTCGAGCTACCAAAAGAGTTGTAACCGGCTTTAGGGCCGGATAGGTTGGATCCGTCCCTACGGACAGATTTTGCTTATAACACCCCCAAAAAACGAGAACTCTGGAGGGTTCTCGTTAAGTTGGTAACTATGTTATTGGTCTCTAACTGGGGGGTTTCCCTTGTGTTTGACGATAAGAAATATATTCACACATTGGGATTGGTGCAATGTCTTGGATTCCATTATCCTTATTGGTGGTTTCCTCACCTTTGTCGGTAGTTTTCCTTATTGGCTTCTATTCAAAGGGTCTCTTTCGTGCACTACTTGCATCTGGTGCATGCGAGGGATGCACAGGGTCGTTGGTTCGTTAACATCCTATTCGTCCTAGCTCCTCCTAATCATCAAGATATTGCTTTGTACCTTGTGCTGAATGATGAGAGATGCCCTAATGCTCTCCTTTCAGCGGGTCTCCTTCCATCAACTTCAACTCATCTATTCTAGAAATAAGACCTAGAGTTATATGAGTACCTAGAGGCTTGTAGTCATCAGTGGCAAGTTCTCCGGCCATCGACAATTGAGAATACTAGTCAACTGGCTCTTCTTGTTAGCCAATAGTGAGGTGCACCAGTCATAAATGGTGGGTCTTAAACACTCCACCGCATAGAAAATGAGTGGCCTTGATCCTTAAGCTCAGGCTCTCAATCGCCCTAATTAGGAGTTGGCTCCCTACTTTATTTGTTCCTGTAACACAGTGGGTGGCAATGTACTCCTCCATAGTCATACCAGCCCTAGCCCCTCAGGTCTTGAGATTCACTACCTCACCTAGGTGAGACAATATTGTGATGAAGTATATATCGTCCATTTCAATTCTCAATGGTTGCCCATCGAGGTTGAATAACTCTGTCTCCAGATCTTGGTAGTTTACTAGCAACTGGAGTAACCTCACTTGAGCCCTCATTCCCTTAAGAACCCAAAATTTATTAAGGACACATATCTTTAAAGATTGTTGGGTCCTTGCATCCCTTTCCACTGTTGCATCTATCTCTTCATGCTCCCTCTCCCTCCATTCAATCACCATCCTACAAAGGAGAAACCATTTTTTGAGTTAAAACCTTTCAAAAATGTTGTTCATGGACTTGTATGTGGGTTGAATTGGTAACGGTCATGTATAGGGCTTCATATACACATGCAGGATTTGTTTTTCCTGTGTACATGGGGTCATATATGTGACCCAATGAACTATCACCCACGTACGCCCTATTTTCCATGTTACGCCCCCTAATACTCAAAAATTGGGGGCTAAAATTGAAATTTAAACCATTGATATTGAAGTAGAGGGGATGGGCACTTACTTGGTCCAAATTGTTGTTGATTCCATTGATCATAGCTCCTGTAATAGATAGTAGAAAGGATGGGCACTTACTTGGTCCAAACTATTGTTGATTTCGTTGATCGTAGCTACTGCAATAGACACTTGAAGATTGTGGGGAAAATGGCCTAAAATGCACTATGTGGGTGAAAAAACTCAAATGGTACGGTAAAATGGTCTATTTTTACTATTAGTAGAAATGTTTTACTCACTTCCTATAGTTTGTGCTAATTTTTGACCTTATGGACTAATAGTGCAGTGGAAATGTTATGCCCTAGACAAAGCTCTATGATATGTATAAAATCCCTTATTATGCCTTAGATATTGAATTATTACATTTCTAGTAGGTCGGCTAGAACCCTTCTTTTCACCCTTTCATTATAATTGTAACCCTTTGTCTCCTATATATATATATATATATATATATATACACACACTAAGGAGACCTAGTATTAGGATCATATTATCTCATCTCATATTGTGTTCTTAAGTTTATATATTGTAAAGGAGGTTTCCCCCTCAAAGTGGACTGAATTTTATTGATTTCTTATCATTTTTAAGGCGTTGGGTCATAACATTTGGTATCAGAGCTCAAGGTCTTGGGGTTTCGCTACTACATCTGAGACACCTTGGAATTTTCCCTATAACATTTTTGATACTGAGTTTCAGAAGGAACCCCTTGGATTATATTTATTAGACAGATCAAGGTACATGGGGTTCAAATTTCAATTCATGGGGCCTTATACTTTCCGAGATATAGCCTATTTAATATAGGGTTCTGGAATCATCCTGAATTTAGTCATCGAAGAATTTTCGCTATAAAAAAGTTTATGTAACATTTCAGACCTTGAAATCCATAGGATATTCACAGACATTATAAAGGTATCTGTGATAAAAAATTCAGCTTATGGTTCGTCCTCATTTTGTATATACACCCTATGGAAGATAGGGTATCTGACTAGTCTTGTTGACTAGTCTCAAACAGGTGTTTCGGGTAAACCAATCATAAATTATTCCTAGAGCATCCAAATTGAGTGAGACTAGTTGCATTGGAAATTGGACATCCTGTAGTATTTTGGGTAAAATTTTCAGAATTTTATATCAATTATTTTGTGTGGGGCACTCTATACAAGTAAGATCTCTTGGAAAGGACAAAAATCAGCAAGGTGTGGAGAAGTTACCATAACTTCCACTTGGCACATCCAATTTTGGTAAGACCTTTAGCATTGCAGAGAAGAAATTTCAGATTACTACAGGTCTAAATTTTAGATTTATAAGGGCCAAAATTTTATAGATACACTAGAAGGAAGGTCCGCCAAGAGGACAAACTCCAAATTAAGGTTTTTAAAGGTACGTAACTTACAATTGGCATAATTATTTTTGGCATATTTGTTTCGGGTGATTTGAAATTTGTGATGAATATAGAATGGAGGAGTATTATTATTATTACTCCATATGGGTCCCAAAAAGGTGACAACACCTACTAAACCTCCAAAAGTCTCATCTATGACTCAAGAAGAAAATGAGGACATACATAACAGGTTGTCCAAATTAGAGGAACAAATTAAGAATATGAGTGAAAATTCTAATAATTGGGTAAACTCACAAATACAAATTCAAGTAAAGGAATGGAAGATGGATGGCATGGAAATCAATATGGAGGGTATGAAAAAAAATATGGATGATATGGAAAATAAGATGGAAGAAAATAAGAATGACATAAAAAGAGAAATAAAAATTCCATGAAGGAAATGGAAAATATGTCTCCTCTGATATTTCAAGTTATAAATGAGATATTCCCTAAAGGAGACATCAAAAGGGAATGGACTCATGAAAATAAAGGTAGTATTCATGTTGAAAAAATTGCCATTAATAAGCCATTTAGTGAATCTAACTCTAATAGTGTAGTTAATTCTAGTGGGGGTCCTAAATTCAACTTTCCCAAAATTGAATTAAAGAAGTTTGATGGTAGAGAGGTATTTACTTGGGTGAACCAAATAGAGAAATATTTTGAAATACATAATATTATGGATGATAAGAAAAGGATTCACATAGCAACCTTCAACTTTGAGATAAAACCATATCAATGGATAGTAAAAAGGCATCCCACTTTATATCACTACACTTGGGGTTTATTTACAAGAGACTTAGAAGCACAATATGGGAAATTTTGGGAACAAAACTACTTCAGTCAATTAACCATAATCAAGCAGTTAGGTGATATTGAAGAATATAATTCAGAATTCCTGGTACAGGCCACAAGGGTGGATAACCTAAGTGGGGAACACTTGTTGGAATATTACATCGGTGGATTAAAAGAAGACATTAAACATGAACTTTTCTTAAGAAAACCTACAATTATTATGGAATTTATGCAAAATTATCATCATATTCATGCCAAAAATAAGTCTACACACAAGTATAGTGTTGCAGGAAGCGATTTTTTTGGGGGTCATAAGACAACCATATCTCAACCAGCAAGGTTGACACCTCAGCAAATGGATGAAAGAAGAGAAAAAGGACTATGTTTCAATTGTGATAGAAAGTACAGTAAAAAGCATAAATGCGGTAAGAAGAAATTATTCTACATAGACTGTGAAGATGAAGAAAATAGTGTACCTAAACCAACAAGGTTGACACCTCAACAAATGGATGAAATAAGAGCAAAAGGACTATGTTTCAATTGTGATAGAAAGTACAGTAAGGGGCATAAATGTGGTGAGAAGAAATTATTCTACATAGACTATGAAGAGGAAGAAGATCAAGAATTGGAACCGTCACAAGACCCAAATCTAGAAGAGACTACTCCAACAATATATTGTCATGCTTTGGCTAACATCGCTACTCAAAAAACCCTCAAGATACAAGGATACATCAAAAATAAAAAGGTAACAGTATTGATTGATTTAGGTAGCACCCATAATTTCATCAATTACAAATTAGCAAAAGATCTCAATTGTTTTGTATATCCTGCACCAGAGTTTCAAGTAATGATTGCAGATGGAGGTACCATAAATTGTTCAGGGAAATTCCATAGTATTAAGCTAAAAAATGGGGAGTATTTTCTTGATAGCCCCATGATTTCCATCAAAATGGGGTGTGTTGATGTTGTATTAGGGGTCCAATGGTTGCAATCACTGGGAATAGTGGCCTTTGATTTTCAAAATCTTTTTATGAGATTTTCCTCAAATGGCAAAGAAATTCAGCTTAGAGGTATCCAAGGGAAACCCTCTAAAGTGATAAGCTCTAATAGCATGGAAAAATTACTCAAAAAGGGACACCAGGGTGTAATTGCACAATTGTGCTCACTTGATGTTCAAACATCTATAGCCCCAGCTCCATCAGATCTCCAAATAATTATCAACAATCATTCCAAGGTATTTGGTGAAATGCCCAAGGGTCTTCCACCTACTCGATACCATGACCATGCTATTCATTTTCATCCAGTAAGTGTACCGCCTAACATTAGGCCTTACAGGTATCCATATGCACAGAAGAGTGAGATTGAATGCATGATCTAGGAAATTTTAGAGGCTGACATCATTCAACATAGCCAAAGTTATTTCTCTTCACCAGTGGTATTGGTTACACAAAAAGATGGTTCATGGCGTATGTGTCCAGATTATAGACAACTCAATAAAATGACCATCAAAGATAAGTTTACTATCCATGTCATTGATTAATTATTAGATGAATTACATGGAGCAAAATTATTTACTAAGTTGGATCTTTGTTCGGGATATCATCGAATCAGAATGAGACAGGAAGACATTCCTAAAACAACTTTTAGAACACATGAAGGTCATTATGAATTTTTAGTTATGCCATTTGGACTCACTAATGCACCTTCAACATTTCAAAGCTTGATGAATTCTATTTTCAAGCCCTTCCTTAGGAAATTTGTGTTAGTATTTTTTGATGACATACTAATCTACAACAAATCTTGGGAAGAGCATGTACAACATGTTGACAGAGTATTACAACTATTGGAAGAGCAACAACTTTATGCAAATCCTTCCAAGTGTGTCTTTGGGGTTCAAGAAGTGGAATATTTGGGTCATATTGTATCTCATGAAGGTGTAAAAGTGGACCCTAACAAATTTAAAGCTATAAGGGAATGGCCAATTCCCAAAACCTTGAAGAAACTTAGAGGATTCTTAGGATTGAGTGGCTATTACCGTAATTTTGTCAAGAACTATGGTCAAATAACAACACCTCTAACAACATTATTAAACAAGGAAGCATTTTCTTGGATAGAAGAATCAACCAAAGATTTTGAAAAACTTAAGGAGGTTGTGTGTCAAACTCTCGTCTTGACCACACCTGACTTCACAAAAACATTTATTGTGGAGTGTGATGCATCAGGCCATGGAATTGGTGCAGTTTTAATGCAGGAAGGAAGGCCCCTTGCCTTTGAAATAAGACAACTTAAAGGAAAAAACTTAGTCAAACCCATTTATGAAAAAGAAATGTTGGCCATACTACATGCAGTTCAGAAATGGTGCCCCTACCTAATAGGAAGACACTTCAAGGTAAAAACAAATCATGACAGTTTGAAGTACTTCTTGGAGCAACGATTATATTCAGAAGAGAAACAAAAATGGATTACAAATTTGTTGGGTTATGACTTTGAAATTATATACAAAAAAAGGAAAACATAATGTTGTGGCAGATTCCCTTTCCAGGAAAGAAGAAAAAACAGAAGGTTCACTATGTGCTATTTCTAGTCCGCAATCGGATTGGGTAGAAAAAGCAAGGATATAATGGAATCAAGATCAAAAGGTATGCAAGATCATTCAAAAACTACATGAAGACCCCAGTTCAGTAGAAACGTTTCTATGGAAGAATGATTTGTTTTGGTATCATGATCGCCTATACTTATGTAAGAATTCCCAACTCAAATAGAAGATCCTTCTGGAATTGCACACTTCTCCTATAGGGGACATTCAAGATTCTTGAAAACATACCACATGGTCAAGAGGGATTTTTTCTAGGAAGGTCTTAATAATGATGTTCAAAAGTTTGTGTCGAATGTTTGGTCTGCCAACAAAATAAAGGAGATACAATCAAGACTCAGGTCTCCTACAACCATTAGTTATACCAGGCCAACATTGGGAAGAAGTTTCCATGGATTTTATTATAGGTTTACCAAAATTAAAAGGAAAGACCGTCATCATGGTGGTAGTGGATCGACTAAAAAAGTATGCCCATTTTTTCTCTCTTTATCATACTTTTAAAGAAATCATAGTAGAAACAACATTCATGGAAACAATTCAAAAACTACATGGAATCCCCAAGATTATTGTAAGTGACAGAGACCCAATTTTCACAGGAAATTTTTGGACTGAATTATTTTCTTGTTTTGGTACTCAATTGGCTCATAGTTCATCATACCACCCTCAATCTGATGGGAAAACTGAGATTGTGAATAAATGTCTAAAAGAATATATTCATTGCTTTTCATCTGATAAACATACATAATGGGTCAAGTGGCTGCCCTTAGCGGAATGGTGGTACAACACATCCTTCCATACTTCATCAAAAATGTCCCCATTTCTGGCACTTTATGGATATCACCCTTGAAAGGGAATACAAAGGTTCAAGCAGTGGAGGACCACATAGGGAACCAACAAGAGGTCCTAAAATTGTTGAAGGACAACTTGGTTATGGCACAAAATGGGATGAAACAACAAGCAGATCAACATCCCAGGGAAAGGGAGTTTGAGGTGGGGGATTGGGTATTTCTAAGGCTACAACCATACAAACAAATGTCCCTCAAGAAACAAAGAAGGACAATAAAATAGCACCCAAATATTATGGCCCCTATAAGGTTTTGCAAAGGATTGGAAGTATGGCTTACAAATTGGAGTTTCCTCCATCTTCACGTGTACATCCAGTATTCCATGTTTCTTGCTTAAAGAAGGTCATTGGAAACAAGATCCTGGTCCAAACAATTTTACCAGAGCTCAATTAAGAAGGGAAAATCATACTAGATCCAAAAACAATCCTTGAAACAAGAATTAAGTAGCTGATAAATCGAGCAATTACAGAGTACCTCGTCAAATGGAAGAACCTACTAGTGGAAGAGGTGGCATGGGAAGATGAGTTCTTCATGCAGAAGCATCCATGGTTAGACAAGTGTTGAGGAAAACACTTGTTTGAAGGGGACGATCATGTTAAGCCCTAGACAAAGCCCCATGATATGTATAAAACTCCTTATTATGCCTTAGATATTGAATTATTACATTTCTAGAAGGTCGGCTAGAACCCTTCTTTGCACCCTTTCATTATAATTGTAACCCTTTCTCTCCTATGTATATAACAAGGATACCTAGTATTAGGATCATCTTACCTCATCTCATATTGTGTTCTGAAGTTTACATATTGTAAAGGAGGTTTCCCCCTCGAAGTGGACTAAATTTTATTGATTTCTTATCATTTTTAAGGAGTTGGGTCATAACATGAAAGACTTGGTTTTTGGTGGTTTTGTCCAGGATTTTTTATGGTTTCCAGCATCATATCGCCCATTCATGCCTTCAGCAGGTATATTATTTCAACAGAATATAGGATAAGTTTTCACTCCGTTTTTCACTCTTGCATCATCCTATGACCGTGATCCATACACCCTAGGTACGAACCCATTTATTAGCGACACATAACCTTCTTACTACTACTAGAAGTGTCGTTATTAAGTTGTAGAGGCTTACCAAACATGGGTGCCCTAGATAGAACCTTTGTGCCATTTGTTTCCCATGCAGAAGTTAGTCCATATGACCGAGAGTTTCTTATAGTCCCAATATGACTTTGTGTTTGAACCCCATATTCTTATTCACAATCATTCTAACCATTACCTATGGGACTCCCCCGAGTCTTGGTTAAGCTCTTTTACGACTCTCGAAAAAATGAAAAATATTGTCGAGTGAAATTATCTCTTTCACACTCATTAAATTGCTTTGAAATGACGTCTATTTGGTATAAGTTTAACCCTTTTCCAGACCAAGTAGACTACTTACAAAAAATGAATACTCTAGTCACCATTGACTAGAAGAGTTCTCCTGGGTATTCTTTTATACTTTTTTGGGCCTAGGGGACTAAATCCACAAAAAAGGACATTTTGTGGTGTTAATTCGTAATTGCATTTCATCATCCTCCTTGTAGTATTGATTCTATTGTCGGTTCTCACTTTCTCATTATAAGCCTCTTACCTCATTAATTTACATCACCCGCCAAGCAGAGCCTTCTATATATCCTTTGCAGCTTGACACCCTATACCCTAAGAGGAAACATCCCCCCAAGTGTCCATGCCCCGCATGCACTTCCTTGCATTGAGCATAGGTATGTTCCATTGTTTGGAGCTATTTTCTTACTTGCGACACTCGTTTCCTCTCTTGTATCATAGCATTTATTTACCTATGAAAAAACAAAAAAAGACAGGTGGGAAAAGAATATTATCTCATATTAGCAGCAGTCATGTCACCTTTGAACATAACACAAACTTTTGATTCCACTGTCATCCAAAGTTTTGGTTTAGCATGACCTTAGGAAGCTGAGCTCGTTACTTAGAGTTTACTCCTCCGACTGGTTATTCTTACAGTCCCTATGGAGAGTTTGTTGATGCCTCCTGCATCACAAAGTTTATCATCAAGTCTATAATTCTTGAGTTATCCATATGTCTTATGCTCTTGTTCAAAGGAAGTCTATAATCCTGTGTCGGTCATTTCTTAGAACTCTTCAATTTTCATGTCGGCCATACCCTCAGTGTATCTCAGAGTCACATGAAGTTGTATTCCTACCATGCACCCATGTCCTATTTTCATTATGGGTACATAACCTTGAACCCAACAGTTGACATTTCCTCATTGGTCGCTGACTGGGGGGTTTCCCTTATGTTCGACGGCAAGAAATCTATTCACACATTGGGATTCATGCAATGTCTTGGATTCCATTATCCTTATTGGTGGTTTCCTCACCTTTTTCGGCAGTTTTCCTTGTTGGTTGTTATTTAGAGGGTCTTTTTCGTGCACTACCAGCATTCGGTGCATGCGAGGGATGCACAGGGTCATTGTTTCATGAACATCCTATTCATCCTAGCTCCTCCTAATCATCAAGATATTTCTTTGTACCTTGTGTTGAATGATGAGAGATTCCCTAATGCTCTCCTTTCAATGGGTCTCCTTCCATCGAATTCAGCTCATCTATTCTCGAAATGAGACCTAGAGTCCTATGAGTACCTAGAGGCTTGCAGTCATCAGTGGAAGGTTCTCCTACCATCGACAGTTGGGAATACATAAAAGTCTCCTGATCAACAGATTCTTCAAGTGTTCGACCTCAACACCCTTATTCACCCTTGTATAATGTACTCAGTGCCTTGATACCTACTTCCATTATCGGTAGGTTGTCTCACATTTTTTAGTGGTATACCTTAATGACTAGTAATCAAACGAAGTATCATTGTGTTTGACCTCAACTCCTCTATTCACATGATGGATAGTGTAGATGACATCCATCTTACAGTAGCACCATTCCTACTTTGTTGATGTCTTTCATTGGATCAGTACCTGTAACGTCCCCGACCATCACTTCACTTTCGGGCAACGCTACTACGCGGAACATTCACTTATACATATATAACATGTATTTAAATGAATATTAAACACTTAACACATAGTAATCACGGAATTACTGCTACTATACAGAAGCAATGGAATTAACAATAATTCTTATATGCAATAGAATACATGATAACATTCAAGCATCACAGACATGCATAACATACAAATTAAGCACAGACTGATACTTATCTTTTCAACTGGAGTAACACCACCAACTACGTACAGACCTTTCACGAACCTCCCAGCCTTAGACCGCACTGCTCATCACTCTCAGCAGTAGGTCACCCCCGAGATGGGACTAAGATCCACTAGGCAAGGGAATCCTAGGCTAGGTAAGGTCAACAAAAAGGCACACAGTTTATGAGGAAGGATTCTCTCCCAGGAGCCACTTACGCCCACTACCCACAGACTCTCATTCCCCACATGCCTGTCCCACCCCACGAGCATACACCTTCACTATGACTAAGACAGTCCTTTGGCTGCTAACCTCCCTTGCCTTGGGATTCAGCAACATATCGGACTGGAAGTCTCAGAGTTCTGTAGCAGCTACAGGACCCCTTCCAGGAGTTCTCACTTCCTCCGCGCACTCTCTCACCTGGAGAGAGTCGCTGACAAGCTTCACAACATGCCTCTTCAACCACGGGCCTAACAACCCGCTTCTTCAACCCTGTTCCTGCACAAGGAGGAAAAAAACAAGGCTTAGCAAGGAACAGACAATGACCACTAGTCAATACAACTCAGGAAACAGTAGGCAGCAACCCAAACTAGTTCAGGTACAGACTCGTCTAGGCCAGAGTGGATAGGTTGGTTTCACAAAGTAACACAGGTCGGTTTCTCCCCCTTCCCATGAGTGGTTTCTCGAGTGCCCACGAATGTACAGAGGTCAATGATAGAGACCAACGAGTTCAGATGGAGAATGGGAAAATGGCAGCACAAACAACCTTCATTGCGCGCAGGTATGCAGATGCAGACGCAAAGACTAAAAATGGGTTCAGACACCTCCCTGATCCCCAACGAACTCAGGCAGAGGATGATAGAATGGGAAGTGAACCCCCAACATGGTTGACTTCTTCAGCTTTAACTGCATGCACCCAGGTCGACACTTGTCTTTATGGAGCTGCATGCGCTCCCCTTAGCACAGGTTCCCTTTAGAGGAACTTAGGACAACACTTGGTCAATTGCCCACCTTAACCTTTAGGAAATAATATAAATCATTATCCCCTTATAGGTAAGCCCCCTAGCTTAGCACTTAGGCCCACACACTTAGCCTCCTCCCTTATCCAACCTTGTGGAAGCTTAGTCCCCCATCACTCTTTCTTCATGGTCGGTCTGCACGCAAAGATGTTTATATTTTATTAATGATCTGCATAATTACATATATAAAATCAGTCTCCTGAACTTTAACACTTAGGCTCTCCGGCCTAATAAACACATAAGCCCACCATCTTATATACACTTGGCTCACCATCCTATAAACATTATTACAATTCATAATAAAATTGGGGCACTATCGAGGGATATTACAATCCCCTCCCTTATTTTTTCACTATCCTCAGTGCAACTCTTTACACAACATCAACAAGATTTCCAAAATCTTCAAAAAGATACAGATATTATGCCCGCACAACATCCTCATTCTCCCATGTCACGTCCTCAGGACCGTACCAGGTCCACTGGACCTTTACAAGCCTATGGCTTGATTCTGGTGTTGTTTGCTCTTTCATTCCAATATGCGCACTGAATGCACTTGCAAGACACCTTCTTGCTCCACCTGAATCATATTCCAATCAACAACATGATTAGCATCAGGTATATATTTCTTAAGCAATGAAACATGAAACACATTATGTACATTCATGGATGCAGGTAATGCAAGCGTATATGCAATATATATATGTATATACAACCAATTCTAATAACATTATAACCTGTATACATGATACACAACATACAATAAATAGAGATTTGTACTTATCTTTTGATTGAGAAGACCTTCCACCCCTGAGCAGGGCTATGACTCCATCAGAGCAATGGCTTCCCAAGATAGCCACGGTCCACAATCCATATCCACATGGTCTAGGCCAAGGTACCAAACCTTGGCAACACTCCAACCAATGATCTCTCTTCCCGTCATGCCTATCCCACCCCAAGAGTGTACACCTTCACTGTCACACAGTCCATCGGCTGCTACACCTCCCTTCCCTTGGGCTTCAGCAACAAGTCGACTCAGAAAGTCTCAGAGAACCGTGGATCTCAGAGTTCCAACTACCCTCAAGGTCTCCAGGTACCCTCCAGACCTCATACCGGGGAACCTATCCCCACACTTCTCCCTCCAAGGCTCCCACCTTCTCCAAGGAAACCCAAGGAGAAGTGTGCATACACTCAGATCCACCAGGGATCCACAGGGTAAGATCTGTTGTCTCCAATCAACATCTTCCCTGGGCTACTCTTTGTAGTCAACATTCCAACTTTAATCAACATCATCTCATCTGCATCACCAACATGCAATTATCATGAGAAAACATAAAATAATTTATTTAGAAGCTCAAACTTAGTTCAAAGGGAATTCATCTTTTCCCCAAAAACATGAAATTCTATTTCATAATTCATCTTGGTTGTTTCCATATTATGAATGCAGCCATCCTTGTGGTTTTCCACAGGCACCAAATGCATACCATTTTTCCTGTCATGCTTCATGATCTTGCATGCAACCAATAATTGTCAGTATTTTCTGTACATCATAATTCAACATGTACAACACCTTACGCAATGATCTTAGAATTTCCTACACCTAGAAATTCAATCACAATTACCAAACAATTTAACCAAATAGAATGACTCATCATTCTATGAATATGCATGTTCATAAATAATAATAGCAAGTTTATTATTTCAATTCTCTGAACATGAAATTTTTCGTAGTCTCTATTCCTGTGACTACCTGGCTTGCAACTTTCCTGTTGCAATGTTTAACAGTTCCTAAAATGTTCTCAACTTCATGAGTTAGCAACATTTCAGCCATTAGTATAATTATTTCCATATTCGTACCTTGCCATATCCAACCATGTCCTGGTCTCATACATGACTAGGTTACTGGCATTCATTCCTATAACAAGTTCTTGTCTTTTAATTCTTTTGTTATTACCCCATAACAAAATTAACATGACTTTCTACTATGTCAGTGTGTGCATTCAGAAGCTAAAATATTTGAATTAATACAAGCCTCCAGCCTTTACCACATCCAGTGGTATGCACTCAATAATATAATCATGTGATTTTATATAATAACTCTAGCTGAGGAAATTCTTACCTAAATTTCCTTTCAACAATTATGCAAAAAGAGTAATAAAAACTCATACCTTCATGACTTCCATTAATAAATTTTATACTACCTGAATGTATGATGGAAGTAGAAGCTTTCATGCTTCTTTTATCAAACTTATAACCAACACTTTAGCTCTCTGTTGCTTCCCTCCTTATGCAACAACATCACCAACAACACTTGCAAACATGCAAGCATTGTTTCTTGTGGCTGACCCAATCAGCCATAACATACTTCCTGCCACAGAAATTGCAACAACTTCTTTCTCCCTATAAAAATTTTCCTTGTTGATCCCAGAAGTCTACAATTCTTCTTGTATTCATGAATCTTCTTGTGCTCTACACGGTAATCACTGTGCATGATTATTCCTGCCCTGAGCACTTTCGATGCAGTGCCCCCACCTCAGTGGGGTCTGCTGACCTCCCATTCAATGGATGTTCAACTCTTAGAGCTAGAGCATCTCTTCAGGTCCCTACTAGAACCTCCACAAAACAAATCCACAGGCCTTGCGCGAAACCTTACCCGCGTGAACTAGCGGCGGGCGCAAGCTTCCTCTACGTGACCACTGGATATGGCCACGCGCCTATCCAAAAGGTGTTTCAGGATTTCACGTACCGAGTGTTTCAATATGAGTCACCCTCGACTCTCTCTATCCCTGAAATCCGAAATAAGAGTCTAGCGCATGCTATCTCTTCTCTTAACTTCCATCGACGTGACCTCTAACTATGACCTGGGGCCCAACTTCTTAGCGCTACGGAACTTTACCCTTCGCGAGCTTCGAGGATTAGCTCTCCTCCTTTCTCTCAAGGTCTGAACCTTGTTCACCTTAGATCAATAGTCCACATCTTTCCAGGTTTCAATGGTCCAAGTCAATTCCTCGTGAATCGACAATTTGCATTTCGGGGTTTCGAAAAATAGTTCCCCTCTTTTCTTCCGATATCTAGTTTTCCAAAATCCACGTGAGTCAGATCTAACGACTCACAACTCCTCGTAATCCAAAGGTGTGGATCATTTCTCGTGAATCGGGACTTCACGGTTCATGAAATCAGAAAACAGTTCTCTTCCCCTTTCCAACTTTTGACTTCATGAAATTCAAGTGCGTCAGATCAATGACTCACACTCTCTGTGATTCAATGGTCTATATCTCTCCTTGCGAATTGGATGTTCATGTTTTGGGATTTTTGAGAGCAACTTCTTTCGTTCTCCCAACTCCCAATTTCTGATTTCCCAATGAAAGGAATCAACAGTTCGATCTTCCTTGAGATCGATGGTTCGCTATCTCTCCTGAGATTTTGAGTGCTGAATGACTCCCAGCATTATCCTCCTCATAGTTTCTTTTGATCTAACGATGCACGGCTATTGACACTTCTCCCTCCAAGGATTCCTACCGTCCGTTCAGGTTCTCAATGACTTCTTGCCAAATATCTTGGCATCAATTCTTCTAGACTTGACTTTCTCCCTAACTTGAAGGATTTCGAATATTTCGAAGGCTTCGAAGGTGTTTTCCCTCCTTAGCTTCTGTTAATGAAATTTAACTTCACCCTAGTGCACACTTGTGCTCTGCGTGCGAACTTACACTATTTCTCCCTAATCTTTTAACTTACTCAGTCTCAAAGGGACTCGGCCCTTCTACGTCTTCCAAAAGACTTTCTGGTTCCCTCCTGGCACACTATATGCTCGTCTTCTTGAGCCCTTCGAACTTAAAACAAGTTCCCTCTATATGCACTCCTTGTGCTTGATATGCACACTCTACATACAAAAGTTATACGCTATCTCTTCTAAGCTTTGAATCGAAAAAGACTCTCTCACGCGCACTCCTTGCACTCAGTATGCACTCCTTGCATATCTTACAGAAGAGGACACTTGGAACTTATTTAATTTCTTTGCAAACGCATCCACTCACCATGAACATCATAAGTTCACAAAACACATAATAACAGTAAACTATGAAACAGTATCAACATTGTACAATTGGATCAATTTACTTTGTTCTATTCATTTTAGGAAGAAAAAAAAAATAGGATTACAACTCCTGTCTTTCACAAACACATTACAATGAAAGTTCGTTTAAAGATCGAGAAGTCTCTCTCTTGCCTTATTTATTCTATCTGAAGACATATCTAGAAATTTTTATGTTTTAATGTAACCATTACATCTAGAATCCTCTTTCCAAGACCTTCCTAATCACAGCTTCCTTTCTCAATTCTAATCCTTGAGCATAAAGTTATGATCCTTTAAAACTTGTGCTTCTTCTATGATGCACTTCTTGTGCAACAATCTCTTTTCTCTGAACTAATGCCTCTTAGATCTTTTATGTACCCTATCACAAAGTTCCAAGTCTTCAGTATTCTTTTGATGCAGGTTCGTACTAGACGAAACCCACCTGCTTCCTTCCTAACCCTTTTTCTTTTTTTTTTTCTTTTTTTAACACAGGTTTCAGGCACTATCCCCTATTCTCTCAACCCCCGACCCATGCGACCATGGGCCGTGATCAAGCACTAGATCAATATGTGTTACTCGGGCTTTAGGCCTTCGAAGAGTTTTAAGGCAAACACAACTATATCCTATATTTTCAATTACTGAATTCGCAAAATTAGGTGGATCAACGGTCAACATTTACCCATCATCCAACGGCTGAAATCCATCGAGGTCTTTTCGTCTTCGAAATTTCCGAGACTCCGAGACTTCATTTTTCGGGGTTTCGGTCCTCGAGGCTCTCATACTCGCTACCCTCTCCAACCCCTGACTTTCGAAATCCCAATTTACTTAACCCTCCGGCCCCACATAGCACAGTTGTCTCCCACAACCACGGTGGCACGTGGTATTCTCAGGAGGGTCCATGTCACCTTCAATGACATCATCAGGTCCCATCATGCTCACTTTTATTTTCGACCCACTGGCACGTGGTACACACCCATGTGTACACTTCCATCTCAGTGATGTCAGCCCGTCTCACTACTTTGACTCCATTGGATTTCATGATTTCGGCTTCGGTAGTTTGTGCGTCCACACATCCCACTTCTCCCGATAACCAAAATCCAAAATCATGATTTAACGTGAAATCCAACAGTTAGATTCCTTTTTTTTTAGATCTACGGTGTAGATCCTTTCGGTGTTTCGGGGTTTGTACATCAGCACAACTCACTTTTCCCAAAGCCAAAATCGCGAAATCGCAATTTACTCTCTACTTGATCCAACATTCAAGATCTTTTCCCAGATCTACGGTGTAGATCTTTTCAAGATTTTGGGGTTTTGGTCTTGGAGGTTTTCACCCTTGCTTCCCTCTCCAATTCTCGACTACCAAACTCCTGCAAGGCTTCTCGGATATCCTTCCGGCACCTTCTCTAGATCTGACAGTCGTAAGGGATCTCCTTTACTCTAATCAGATCCAATGGCTCCAACACTTCGTGCATTGAGCTCTCTCTCTCTCCATGGTCAATTACCACACCGGCTGCAATTTAATCTGTTGCTACTCCTCCTGAGCTTCTTAACACAGCCAAGTAACTCCTTGGCCCTCAGATACATTTTAAGGTCCAAAATTGGTTCTTTACAAACTCAATTTCACTCAATACCTTGGGTCCAAAGACCACTTAACCAGCCCAGTTAGGCTCAGCATTGAAACTATGGCTCTAATACCATACTGTAATGTCCCCGACCATCACTCCACTGTCCGGCAACGCTACTACACAGAACATTCACTTATACATATATAACATGCATTTAAATGAATATTAAACACTTAACACAGAGTAATCATAGAATTACTGCTACTATAGAGAATCAATGGAATTAAAAATAATTCTTATACGCAACATAATACATGATAACATTCAAGCATCACAGACATGCAAAACATATAAATTAAGCACATACTGATACTTATCTTTTCAACTAGAGTAACACCACCAACTACGTGCAGACCTTCCACGAACCTCCCAGCCTTAGACCGCACTACTCATCACTCTCAGCAGTAGGTCACCCCTGAGATGGGACTAAGATCCAGCGGGAAAGGGAATTCTAGGCTAGGCAAGGTCAACAGGAAGACATGCAGTTTATGAGGAAGGATTCTCTCCCAGGAGCCACTTACACCCACTGCCCACAGACTCTCATTCCCCACATGCCTATCCCACCCCAGGAGTATACACCTTCACTGTCACCAAGATAGTCCTTCGGTTGCTAACCTCCATTGCCTTAGGCTTTAGCAACAGACTGGATTGGAAGTCTCAGAGTTCTGTAGCAACTACAAGACCCGTTCCAGGATTTCTCACTTCCTTCGCACACTCTCTCACCTGGAGAGAGTCGCTGACAGGCCTGACAACCTGCCTCTTCAACCACGGGCCTAACAACCTGCTTCTTCAACCATGTTCCCGCACAAGGAGGACAACAACAAGGCTCAACAAGGAACAGACAATGACCACTAGTCAATACAACTCAGGAAACAGTAAGCAGCAATCCAAAATGGTTCAGGTATGGACTCGTCTAGGTAGAGCGGATAGGTTGGTTTCACAGAGTAACACAGGTCGGTTTCTCCCCCTTCCCGTGAGTGGTTTCCCAGGTGACCGTGAATGTACATAGGTCAATGATAGAGACCAACAAGTTTAGATGGAGAATGGGAAGATGGCAGCAAAAACAACCTTCACTGTGCACGGGTATGCAGATGCAGGCGCAGAGGCCAAAAATGGGTTCAGACGCCCCCCCAATCCCCAGTGAACTCAGGCGAAGGATGATAGAATGGGAAGCAAACCCCCAACGCGATTGACTTCTTCAGCTTTAACTGCATGCACCTAGGTTGACACTTGTCTTCCTAGAGCTGCATGCGCTCCCCTTAGCAGATGTTCCCTTTACAGGAACTTAGGACAACACTTGGTCAATTGCCCACCTTAGCCTTTAGTAAATAATAATAAATTGTTATCCCCTTTAGAGGTAAGCCCCTTAGCTTAGCCCCTAGGCCCACCCACTTAGCTTCCTCCCTTATCCAACCTTGTGGAAGCTTAGTCCCCCATCACTCTTTCTTCGTGGTCGGTTTGCACGCAATGATGTTTATATTTTATTAATGATCTGTGTAATTACATATACAAAACTAGGCTCCTGGCCTTTAACACTTAGGCTCTACAGCCTAATAAACACATAATCCCACCAACTTATATACACTTGGCTCACCAGCCTATAAATATGATTACAATTCATAATAAAACTGGGGCACTACCAGGGGATATTACAGTACCTATATGACTTCAGTGATCATGGGAGATTAGATTGTACTCCATTGTATACAAATATCTTCATATTGATTTTGAGACTAGATTCTATTGTGCCTTGTTTGTGACTATGACAGGTTATTGCATATGTCCACTTTGTATTTTCTATTCATGGCCATGAACATTTATGTTATATATTTACACATGGATCTGCAGTGTAATTCAGATTGGCATCCATGTGTACAAAGTCATTATGGATTGTAATATTCTCATGAGTAACTAGTACTTCCAGTTGAGTCTTCATTACTCCACTTATGGGAATTATAATGTATTTTGGCCATCGCAGAGACTCCTATGACCTCACACATTATGGGGCATCTGTTACAGCAAATTTTGCCTCAACCCATTCAACTTGCTTGGATGGCCTTTCCATTTCCCTATGTAGACTTGAATTCCCCTTTTGCACCTTCCAGAGCCAAAAAAGAATATTTCTCCACAGATATACAACAAGTGTATACACAGGTTACTCCACTAAAGCCCGTGTACATCGGGTTTGGTGCTCAAAATTAAAAATAATGTCTGGTTTCCATGCCATGTCACGAGATCCATGATCCTTGACCTTCCATATACTGTAAACTCTCTAACTCATCCCTTCAGTTCCATTTGAAGGCTATAAATTGAGACATATCCAAGCCTTGAGCAGATTCAACAATTCAACTTTGAGAGCAAAGACACTCTGGAGAAATTTCACCTCATATTGAGTCTGCATCCCTTTGTCCTTGAAAGTTTGAACTCCTTGTTCTACCCCCAATCTCTTCCTTCTTTTTGATGGAGAACCTCATTGACTCCTTTATATGAGCTTGCCTTTGGTGGAGGATTGAAGTGGTGGAGGCCCAGCTGGAGGGACTTAGTTTCTCGGTTTCGATATGTGTCATTACAGAAGTTTGTCACCTATGTACTTATGTTGATTATTTTAATAGAAATACTCTTTTCTCATCAAATTGATATCTTGCAAATATTTGAATTATTATTCCATGGGCGTATATTTCATGTATGTTAATGGATTATGTTAATCTAGATGCTAACATTATACATTATCATGATATGCTTGTGTATCTTGATTGTTGAGGACAAGTTGTGGGTATAAAGCTTTGGGTTGCGTGCTCAATGATGGTCTTCATTGAACGTCCAGACGAGGTAAGCTCATAGCCTTGTCTTGTTAGAATTTCTTTTATATAGCATACTTGGGATTAGATTTGATTTCTACATGTTATTCTATCTATTGTGGTTTACCCCTTGCCATAGAGATATTTTCCTCGTAACAACTAGTCATTTTTTTTACTTTTGTTATAAATAGTTTCTAAGGTTCATAAGGAGTCCCTCAAGGTGCTCAAAGGCACATAACAATGTATCTTTTGATTTCTGTTTTGAAATAGGGTGTTGAAATCTCTTTATTTTCAAAAACCTCCAAAGGCCCTACACCTAAATAAAATTGTGCAATGAATTCTATCATAAATAAAGGAAATGGAGTATATTGAGTTCCTTCATATTCTTAGAGGCAAAAACTAGCAAGTTGGCGCCAAAGCTAACAAGTCTAGGAGCATGTCTATCAAAAGGTGTGTGTGATATAAATTTGGGGCTTATATACTTTCCACCTTTATAGGTATAACATTTCTAATTAATTGAAATCCTTTAAACAACATTTGACATACCATGCAAATCAATTGAATTTAAGAATTAATGCAATGGCATCAAATCCATTAAATACTACAAATTATTTTATTTTGTGGTGGGAAACATATCAAGGTATGATGGCACTGGGAGGTGTTGAGTGTGTGATATTAATCCCCATGCTTTTGAATTGGGAAGCGTTAATTCCCATCCCCGTTTTTGGCCTCTCCCTGGACCCTAGTCCTTTCCTTCTTAACTTCACCAACAAGATATAGTTCATGGCTCTAGCTCATGGAAACATTTATGCAAGAAATAAGTGTGGGATTGGAAAGAAGGACAACGTTGGTGTGTTGGTCTATGAAACTCACCAAGTGGTAGGCACTGATTGGGGACATCATTGAAATGATTATGGAGATGTACATTGTGGTTGGAATTTGATGACTCATTGCCATTGTAGGTAGGGGTGTTTCATCGTTCATGATTTGAATGCATTGCAGAGAAGTTTTAGGAGTAATGAGAAACATATTCTTGAAACATAGTGCAACATACTCAATTAGACTGTGAGATGGAATCAATAGAAGGATGAGTTTAGCAATCAAATTAATCTAGAGAACAAATTAAGAGACACCTGCGCAATTGACTCTACAAAGCATATCTTGGAGTTGCATGAGTGGGAGAAGAAATTCGATGTGCTCATGAGTGTCTTTGATTCAACTTGGTTTACCCTTGGAGTCCTCGACTTCATCTTCCCTTTTAAAAGACTTTAATTATGTTGAAGACCCTTGTCGGTGAACAATATAATGCTTCATAAACAGTTGGGGGTCGATATCGCTCTCAAACCATAGCTAAGATGGAAGGCATATAGGTGAGCTTTAACTTCTTATGTGTTGTACACACCTACCACACTTAGAGGGGGGGTGAATGAGTGTGGGGCTCTTTTTCCCAAAACTGCCCTCTTGCACAAAAACTCATCAATTAGCATTCAACATTTATTCATTACCCATTGTTGTCATTTATAACTAGTTAGATGTGAG
>ML803646.1:181345-197070 GCA_009831015.1 Picea engelmannii
TGACCATTAGATTGGAGGAAGAAACGAGGGCGTTAAATGCCTCAAACTCTTTCTTTTATCTTCATGAGTAGCGAAGAAACCGGACAATAGATCCAAAGGTCCATGAGAGTACCTGAACTGTTCATTCATAAGGGCACGTGGCGGTCGGTAAGCGTTTGGGTGTTTCGGCACCCGGGGAATCAAAGGGCAAGAACACTAGTCATCGCAAGTCGCGAAATCCCAACATTCGAAACCCCAAAATAGTTTAATGTGTGGATAAGTATCGATTGACAGACGAGATCCTGTCGGAAGATCTGAGGTCAGTCGTGACCGTTAGATTGGAGGAAGAAACACAAGCGTTAATGCCTCAACCCCTTTTTAACCTTCGCAAGTAATGAACAGATCGGGACCATCGATCCCAAGACCCATGGGAGTGCATGGACCACCCAGCTGTAGAGTACACGTGGCGACCGATAAATGTTTCGGCATTTCGGCACCTGGGAGACTTGAGGGTAAGAACCCATGTCCTCACGACCCCTGAAATCCCGACATATGAAAACCCAAAATGATAACATGCTAAGGAACCTCGATATTTCATCATTTCGGTACCCAGAATACCGAAGGGCGTATTCCCCTTGTACTCGCAAGTCCTGAAATCCCGACTTGCGAAATCCCGAAATGATAGCGTGTGGGTAAGTTATGAGTTTTCAGAGTTTTGGCTCCCGGGAAACCCAGGTGCGAGACCTCCTGTCGTCACATGTCCTGAAATCCCGATGGAGGAAACCCCGAAATAGCGAAGCATCTTTAGAGGTAGTGTTTCGGAGTTCGGCTCCCAGAAGATCCCGATGTGAGACCTCCTGTCATCGCATCCCCCGAACTCCCAATTTGTGAAACCCCAAACTATGAAACTCTCAAAATGAGTATAGGGACACTAGAATTAATGTTTTGGTGTTTCGGCACCCGGTACATCTAGAGGCAAGTGCCTTGTCCTCACATATCGTGAAATCCCGATAGGTGAAGTCCCAAAACAGATTAGCACATGTGGTTGTGATGTTTCGGTGTTTCGGTACTCAGGACACCTAAGGGTAAATTCCCTTGTATTCCCCAGTCCCGAAATCTCAATGGATGGATTCCCGAAATAGTGAAGCATGTTAGAGTTTTTTTTTTCGAAGTTTCGGCTCCCGAGAAACCGAGGTGTGGGACCTCCTGTCGTCGCACACGCCGAAATCCCGATGGGGTCAAACCCTGAAAGGTAGAAGGACATGTTTTAATCCGAGGCATTTCTAGTTATGACAAACTATTGATTCCCTTCAGATTTCGGCACTTCGAGAGACAAGAGGGAAAAAGGAAATACATGTATCGTGATTTCCCAAATCGCAAAAGCCGATGAGCACCTCTCTGGTAAGACCTGTGGTCATAGCTGCCGATCATATGAGTATGGATAAGGGATGGCAGGGTCTGTATCAGGCCCCATAGGGATTTGGGGAATTCTATTCCTCGGCGAAAAGAAGGAAAAAGCCGAAAATTTTGAAATTTTGTAGTGGGTGTGTTACAATACCACTGAGGCACATCTCATTCGATTCAATGATCAAATCCAAGGCTCTAATATTTGGAATGTTGTCTGGAAAAATTGACCTCTCATTCATATGCATGCATTCTAGGAAATAAGGCATGGTTAGAATGTTTTGTTTTCGACAGACCCATGGAAACATCTATCTCTTATGCACTCCTTGGATAACATGTGCCCCATACAAAACCATATGCAATAGTTGGAGACCCTCAAGGTTGTGAACCTCTAGTTAAATGTTTCACATCATCCCCCCTGGTGGAGCTGGAAAACTCTAACTCACGACCTCAATACTCCTGTAAAATGTGACTTACAACCTTGGTGTACAATTGTTTCCCAAAGGAAAATTCATACCAGGGATGGAACGAATATTCTATGTTGGGGTAATTCCCCCTTAGGTACTTTCACAATCAAAGAGTCCTACATCCTTCAGGAGAATTTCCATGTCCAACCAAAAGAGCACATCTGGCACTTTATCTAGAGATCAAAATTATGGCCAAAAGTCTCTACTTTCCTCTGGCTCATGGTACAAAATTGAATCCTCACCTGGGACAATTTGAGAAAGAGAGGGTTCATCAAACCCTCTATTTTTCATCTATGTCAACAACACGAAGAGTCAATGGATTATATATTCAATCAATGCTCCATTTGTGGGGAGATATGGGATTAGGCTTCTCAAATCATGAGGCAAACCAACAAAGAAATAGATGACATTATAAACACCATTGAGACCTCTCTTGCGACCTCGGAGAAAACCTTATCCTCTCAAAATGGAAGCTCAACTTATATTGCATTCCACCCAGTACTACCCCCCATCCTAGCTCCCTTTCCCATAGCCCCTCCTCTTGGCACTTCCCCCCTCTAGGTTTCTTCAAAATGAACTTCAATGGTGCTTTGAAGGGAAACCCTGGCCCTATGGGATTTGGAGTAGTCCTTCGAGACTGTACAGGACAAATCAATTACATCTTAGTTGGACATTTGTGATGTGACTCCAAAAATTCCACAGATCTCTGGGATCTCATACGAGGGATCCAATTAGCCTCCAGTCTAAATATGAATCATTTAATTTTTGAAGGGTACTCCAGAGTGATTATCTCGCTTGCCACCAAAATCACAAATGGAACTGATCTTGTGAAAGTCTCCCTGAGTTGGCACCTTCTTGGTCCTCTTGACACTTTGCACACTCTTCTTCGTCCTTCTCTCGCACTTATCCCCTCTCATGTGTGACAAGAAGCAAATAAGGTAGCTGATAAACTAGCTAATGAGGGAGTCTCTTCTCAAGAAGAGGATATCCTGATCAATGCTCATCATCACCCCGCACCACAGTTGTTGCTTCAATGCAGGGAGACCTCACTCAGAGATTGTCCTCCCCGGGATGGGTTAACTTATAGAACACATGCGTCGGGAGTAATTAACACTCCCTATCACCATCCTTCCTACCCGTCTCTTTAGTATGCACAGAATTCAATTGATAAGGATGGTAGTGCACCTATGTAAGGTGGAAGGTTTAATGGTTCACCCACAACGAATGTCGAGGTCTCACAGAGCAAGTACGAGGCAGCTAAGAGCCATCAATTCGGTCTTTATGGAGCTCTTCACTATCATTTTTGCTGCTTTTATGTAGGTAAGGCATGGTCATTTCCATTTTGATCTGTTTGGGTTGCTAGCTTTCCTCTCCCCTCTTGTTTTTTTCCCTTTCTTTCATTCTCCTTCCCTTCTGGTCGTCATTTTCTCCCCTGCCTTTCCAATGCCATGGGAAAGAGGAAAAATGAAATGTGGGACAACCTATTATAGTTTTGTGGCTCGACATCGTCGACTTGGTCCCTCCTCAACTCCAATTCCGCCTCCCATCCCTTTCACAAGCTCTGTTGTTCCTTCCCTGGACATTTCCCCCTTGTACGATCAAAATTGGATGGATAAGGAAAGTGCCATGGATTATGTCGAGAAAGAGATTCCTCTGGTTCCTCCTCATGTACCTCTAGATTCTCTCTTGTTCTCTGCCTTGGACCTTCGGGATCGCCCTCACAATTCTAGACGACTACCTCAGAGAGTCGACCCCGTTTTAGATGAGGAAGGTTGTTCAGTTGAGGAAGAGATCCCTCCAGCTTGGCACGAGGAAAGAATTATGGAGACAACGCAACTTGTCAATGTGCCTCAACATGTTGTAGCCTCTGAGCCAGAAACGCCCAACACTTGCAGCTTCTCAGAAGAAAAACTGCAACTTATCTTCGACATGAGAAGGGACATGGCCGATCAACTTCACCGTCAAGATATCCTCAGTCGTCACCTGGATGCTCTGTTTGATTCTCTTTTAGGTGAGCCTGTCAAGCATAGATGCCCAACCTGCTACCAACCATATGTCTTCACTCCTACACGGCCACAACCTCAAAGTGCCAATGGCACCCTGGGTTCACCTAATGCTTAGTTTTATTTTTTGTTGCTATGCATCAAAGTTCAATGCAACCATAGTTACAACTATATTTAGGGCTCATTTTATTTTCCAGTTTTTCTTAACCATTAACAAAAACATGAATGTTTTCTCTCGAAGGCCACTTGTTCTGGTTTCAATATATATGGCAGAACATGTGGCAAGTTTAGTCATATGTACTGGTATACAAATCATCTAATACAATAAAATAATTTTACTTAAAAAAATAAATAAATAAAGATTGGTTAGAAGTGCAAGAGAATTTTGTAAAATAACATAGTGACAACAAAGTATTTTTAGTACAAACAAAAATAAATGACTACAAATTGAATATAAACATATAAATAAAAGGTTATTGTTGATACTAAATTAATACACATGGAAATACAACACAACCAACAAAACTCTAATAAAACAATGTATCAAAGTATTTGTACCAAAATATTTGGTTATATGTTGTTTTAATCCATGTTGACAAAGTATAGCGAACAAAATTTATTAAATAATGTATCATATGTTTTATTTAAAGTATAAACTCCAAAACCAATTCAATGCACTAACATTTACAACTTTAAAACTCCAAAACCACTTCAATACACTAACATTTACAATTAACATGTCCCATGAACCTGAAGACACTACTAATCATAAGCACTATCCTTCAACCAAGGTGGTGCCATATAGAAGTATTTTCTTGTATAGAGAAATCACACGACACATCTTTAATACAATCTACTTTTCATACCTTTGAGCATAATGAATTGGTATATTAAGCACTATCCTTCAACCAAGGTGGTGCCATATAGAAGTATTTTCTTGTATAGAGAAATCACACGACACATCTTTAATACAATCTACTTTTCATACCTTTGAGCATAATGAATTGGTATATTAAAAAAACACCATTTTTATTATTGGTAAATATAGAACCTCATTATACATTCATTATCCATCCATTATATTTTAATGGTTGAACCACAACCTCAATGTCCATTTAAAAAAAAAAACTTCCCTTTTGATTAGGATGAATAAAATAATTAAAAACTAGTACTAAATCCATAAAATAGGAAACCATTACACATCACTCACACATATAAACTTGATTTCCCTTAAAAAAAAAACTTGATTCCCCTCAAAATAGCACAGTTACCAAATTAGTCGTATCGAGAAAAAAAAAAATGGAAATTCGTCGATTCGTTCGATATGGTCGAATTTCTCATCAAATTTGATTCGCGTGGTTGTCTTTTTATTCTCAATGGTATATATATATATATATAATTTGACAATTCGTGTGGTGGTTTTTTAATCCTCAATGCTATATGCTATTTATATTGGTCGGCTCTTCGAAGAGCCTAAGAAAGTTGTGTAACCCCTATTGATCCTCATGACGAGGTGTTTGGAGTGCCTAGCTCGATTCTCCTTACTGTCTGGATAGATTGATTGATTGGAAGGAACATCCGCCTCAACTCCCAGATGGAATGAAATGAATTTCTATCAACGTTTTTCGTAATGGATGATTGGGTTGACTCGAAATGGGAACGGGAACTTTTCACCCAACCACCCAAGATATCTAAGCTGGTAGGGTACTTTCAAGTAGAGTCGTTCGAATTTGCGGAGGCAGCTAAGCATATTTTATTTGGCAACAATACCCATCCAACTCCGGAAGTTCAGGAAATGGAAATAATTCGAAATGAATCTCCTCCTATCGGGCTTGAGATGCTTCTTCCAACGCCTACAGGGCTTGAATGTTTCTTCCAACGCCTACATGGCTTGAAATGCTTCTTCTATCTTCAAGTAGCCACCAAATGGCACCCCAAATGAACCTCTCTATGGCCTATAAAGGAACAAATCCATGAATATGGTATACTTAAGATTGTGGCAGAGCAGGGGAACTCAATAGATTACTACAACATACAATTTTCAATGCAAAGTGAATTCCATGAATAAGGTATACTTAAGATCGTGGCAGAGAAGGGGAACTCAATAGATTACTACAACATACAATTTTCAATGTAGAGTGAATTCTAAGAAGATATGGTAAATATTGGTGAATTTTCATTAAATATAGAGGTGAATTTATTTTGAATTGAAAATTTTCCAATCGATTTCTTCTCACCTTGAGGAACAAGCTTCTCCTTTATAGCGCGAGATTTTTTTGTGACGGGTTTTTTTTGTTGTAATTGCAAATGTGGAAAAAGACAATCACACAGATCGGTTGTCTTATTATTCAAATCAAGGAGATTACAGCAGCTCACTCACCCTCACTATTTGCCTCTACGGGCTTACATAAATAATGAACAGAATTAGATTAGTTACATAACTATTTTCCAAACTTGTGCGTTCATACCAAATTGGTAGATTTGGTTGAACAAACTACTACAAAATAGACTCCACTAAATCTGCTCATATCTACCAAATCTGGAAAATCCGTTGACATATTCAACATTTTTTAACAAGTTTCTTCTTTACTTATGGGTAGATGCCCCTTCATGGATCGCACAAGCTTCACTTAGCCCTCCTCTCCACTAGCTTCCATTACCATGCTTCAATTACAAAACAGGGACACTAGCTTCCATTACCATGCTTCAATTACAAAACAGGGATCTGAGGGCAAATGTTGCTCCTCTCTACTAGCTTCCATTGCCATGCATCAATTACAAAATAGGGATCTAAGGGGAAATGCTTGGTGAGACACTCCAAGGAGGTTTTTTCAATTTCAAAAATGGGCGCGGAGGGAGTAAATGATGTAGACACAACATTAAAAATGGCATGACTTCAAGACAATGGTTTGTTGGAAGATTAAGTATAATATTAAAAGAAATTTAATTAGTTCTAAACTCTGAGTCTAATGAAATTTGATTAGTCCTATACTCCCAAAAATGTAATTAGTTCCCTCCTAATCCGTATGGAGTATTAATAGTTAATTGAATATCTATTAAATGAACTACTCAAATTTACAATACAATTTTGGGTCGAAGACAGACATTAAAAACAAATAACTTTCATCAAAATTTGAATTAATAGATAGGATAAATTTGAAATTCCAGCCCAGGGAGCATGGATGCGCGGATGGGTTCATGGATGCGCAGTGAGATGGAAGCAAGTAACATGGTTGCACGGCCATCCGGGATGCAGAGTCTTAAACACTCTGCAGCCGAGTCGATAGTGCTCGCCGCCCGTGGGCACCCTTGTCCCCCACTTAATTCAAGTTGCTTTCTAGCGGTGGAGTACGAATGACTCTCAACGTCACTATCTAAAGAACATGAACCTAAACCTCTCCGGCAGGTGTCGAGTATATTTCTTCTTGGTTCTGGATTAGATTAAATTTAATTTTTTTTTTATTTAATTGTGAAATAAATATATTTTAAATATTATATTGTTTGGAAGGGTTTAAAAATATTCATCGGTGTAGAACTTTAATGGAAAGAATATATGTATTTTTAATTAATTTCTATACGAAGAAAAAATATCTTTCAAAACGATCTGGAAAGAATCCTCGTGAATACGGTTCGGCTGAGGGTGTGCAATACGTATTTTACGGCTTGACGTTGACGTTTATGGTAGGGCGAGTACTCTCCAAGAAAGTCATGATCACACTACTAATTATTAAAAATTATTAAACTTCGAAGTTCGAATCTGCAAAGAAGCCCACTTTACCAAAGTCATTGCTTACCACACAGAAAGGAACTTCAGAACGGCTGTGGCCCGATGGAAACAGTGAAATTGTAAGAACAGGATGGGGTCGTTTCTGAAAAAAATCCATCGAAACTTGTTTGGAGAAAAATCCATCGAAACGTGTTATCTCCTCATTGTTTGTAGGACACATGTTCAAGCAAATGCTTTATTTACTAAACCATTTGTTATTTTGTCGCATCCAAGTCTTCTTTCTTTTGCACAATTGTCACTAAACACAACCTTAGGCCATCTACCCTCTTCCATTTGCTCAATTTTTTTCAAATACCTTATGACTCGCACTATAGCCATTGCTTCAATAGGAGCAGCCCCTGTTTCACTTAACAGGATAGCATAAGGAATTGCACTTTTAATTTTGAATTTGTTTGTAATCAAACGCTTCTGAATTTTCTCAATTTGTTTCCACTGCATCTCGGTTGTGCTGTTGGCCCACAGTTCACAACTGTAGAGAATCACCGGAATCACTAGAAGCCCAAAAAGAGTTAGAGTGGTTTTCCAGTCCCACAACTCTGCCTCTCTACACCTATTTTGAAAAGCATAAAATGCTTTCCAACCCCCCAAAGTTCTTTTCTTTCTACAACCATCCCAACTTAAATTTATGTTGAAGTCAATTCCGAGGTATTTGTAGTGTGCAACTTCTTCCAGAATGTTGCCTTCAAAGTAGAACTTATGTTGGTTATGCTTTATTTTGTTAGAGAAAACCACTACTTTCGTTTTACTAATATTGACTTGCATCCCCACCCTTCTACAAAAATGCTCAAGGGAACATAGGTGAGAAAGGTGAACATGAATGGCTGTCAACGTCATTATTTAAAGTTGAAACAACAACGTGAACCAGAATCAGTGATCCCCACTTGTTGAGAATGAATGATTGTGTCCACGGTGTCAAAGTCAAGCCAAGTTGTGAGAATGAATGATTGTGTCCACGGTGTCAAAGTCAAGCCAAGTTGTCTGCAGCTGTTCAGTACAAATGATTCTCCTAATCACTGTGAAAATCATGTGAAACAGAATGATGAACCATATCCATCTTATTATGGAGTATTGGATGGTGAACAATAACCAGCCTGCTCCGCAGCATTGATGGTGAACAATAACCAGGCTGCTCCGCAGCATTCAATGCTACAGCAAGTGGTATGTACACCATCTACATCATTCGATATATCTCAGTGTATATACCAAGACAATCCAACGGTATATGGCTTTGTCTAACTGTTCTATGAAATGACTTTTTTTTGCCGGAATCTAGTGATACAAATTTACACGAAATTATTAATTTTTGTTGTTTAAAAATCATTTCTAAATGTAGAAATAGATCCAACATGCTAAAAAACCCAGAAGGTATTTGGATTATACAAGATCTAACAATTTCTCACAAAATTTCAGACAAATATCCCCTAAAAATATAAGCAAAAAAAATTAAAACTTTTAAACTACAACCAGGATACTAACGACCACCAAAATGGGACAAACCACTAATAAACTAACTAGCCATTTTTGTGGTTTGTCCCCAGTGGATGTTCGACCGATTTTGATGATATAGGTTCCGTTTGCTTCATATATGGATTAGGTTGGCTATTTCTTACAATTGGAAAGTTAAGAAGCACATTTTGATGGTATAGGGTCCGTTTGCTCCATATATGGTTTAGCTTGGCTATTCCTTACAATTGGAAAGTTAAGAAGCACATTTTTAGCAAATAGTGGATCTAGTCAATTTCATATTTCAGGGATTTGAGTAAGAGGAGGAGGAGGAAATGACTTTACTTGGCTTAGTGATATTGGTTTTCAAGCTAGTCTAAAGTTTTATACGACATATAAAATTTAAAACAAAAATTGTAAAGCCTTAATATGATACAAAGATTTAATATGATATAAAGATTTAGCTATGATAAAACTTGAAAGGGTCCCGCTTTAAATATGATACAAAGATTTAATATGATATAAAGATTTAGATATGATAAAACTTGAAAGGGTCCTGCTTTAAATCTTGTTGACAATTTGCATCAATTTCATACGTTTAACTTTGGTTTAAGTTTTCTATCATGTGAGATTGTTTTAATATTGAGTTACTTAGGGAGAGGGGAGAGGTGGTTTAGCTAATGTGTTTGTTTTATGCATGGATAGAGAGAAAGCTTATTTAGGTTCCTTTTCTCATTACAAGTTGAGACATGGTGGGTACCTAGAGAGCATTGTTATGGTTAGAAGCAATATGGTTTCATTCAACATTTAACATCAAAATTGAAATTTAATTAAATATTTTGAATTAATGAAATGTCCGGATTTTTTTTCAATTATTAATGTTTAATCATTTATATTGAGAGGTATGGATATCATGGATTGAAGTAAATCATTATTTACTACTTAATATTGATTATTTGAGTTGTGATTATTATAATGAGTGTTTAATTTTAAATTGCTTTTGAAACTTTTGAAATTAATTTTAAATTTGTTTCATTGTTGTTTATAGGCGGCTTGACTCCCAAGTCATTTAAAAAAAGTTAAGTTGTGACCAACACTTCTCTTTATTAGAGACTCTCCTTGGCTTCTTGCGGAGCACTCCTTGCTCTCCTAGAACCTTTTTAAAATCTCTATAAAATCCTATGCCCACTAGCCTAAAACCTTTGTAAAATCTTTATTCTCTGCTAATACATTTGAAAAAACTTTCAAAAATTCCTCCCATAAAACATCTACAAAATTTCGATGCTTCCAATTACATAGGTTTTAGCACATTTTTTTGGAATCTTTTGGCTGGTACATTAACATTAGAAACCTCTGCAAAAACCACCACAAAAGTTTATTTCCTAGTACTTGATATCAATACATAAATCATCTTGTTCAATGACAAATTATCCATGCCCATGATTACTATGGTATGTATGAGTTTTTGTATGGGTTGAATGACTTTGTACAATTTAAGGTGCTCTAACTTTTGTCTTTTTTATGGAGCTTATGTATTCACAAATTTATGTGTTACCACTCGATAAAGGAGTGCATTAGTGATGATGTATCATCTAGAGAGTGTGAGAATTAATTGTTTAAATTCATTACTTCATATATATTTTCCAATTCATTTCTAGAAACATTTAGAATAATATTCTTACGTAGTAGTTTCTCATATATAAGGTATGTTTTAGATTATTCACAAACAAGAGAAGTAATTAGAACAAGATTTATAATTGTAACATTGTATGCCTTCATACCTTAATGTCTTATTGTTCGAATGACAATGATATCTATAATTCATTTCTCGGAAGAGAGAGGAACAACATGAATGCAATTTACATTCTTGACCTTGACCACTAAATATTGGACATAGTTGTGATCTACACATCCACAAAAGAAACACAATAGTTCAATGGCATTTTTGAGTGGATAGTTCACCGAGGTGTGAACCCGCATACCACTACATCTAAACATTACATTACTCGTTGACAACCTTGATGCTAATTTCCTTTTTATGTAACATTATGGTTCCTTCCCTACTTTTCCTTTTATACAACATAAATATTTGCTCATTCAAGAGGAGCAATGTTTTTGTAACCTAATCCCAAAGGTTGACTCAAAGGTTGAGGTTGAGGCATGATATTCAAGTAGGGTGGTTATAGAGTTTGCACAATAGTTGTGATGTTTGAAGGAAGCCATTATTGCCATTATTACCATTATGAACTATAAAGGGTTTGGGATGCATGACGATTCAAAAATGGATGGCACTAGAACTAAGAGATTCCAAGGTTCCTACCCTATGAGAATCAAGTATGCTTTTCAAGCCATTAAGGTGTGACAAATATGTTAATTGTGTATCCATTAAGTGTGCATGAAATAATAATTCTCTATTGTCTTTGGTTCATGGGGATACTAATTGGTTTGTTGTAGGCTAGTGCATGACTAAATCTCCATTCTATAGTTAAATTATTAAATAAACAAAGGTAATAAAATCTCTATTAGGGCTTCTAAATAGACAATTGGGAAACCTATTGTTGTAATGTTTGTATACATTTTTTGACACCAAAGTTATGACCATTGACACGTGCAAAGAAGTCTAGAGCGCCATCATAACTCTATTTAATATCCCATAAATCATATGGATAGGTAATTGGATTCATACCTTTTATGATGATGTTAAAAACAAGAGGAAAATAGTACAAAAACATTTCTATGCATCGTATTTTTTAAAGATCTGATATGCTCTATTCATATGCTTCTCTATACCTACAATCAAATTCATCCAAAGCAACCCATATTTCCCAATTAATGTTGATGAGAGTGGGGATTCGTGTTGATGGTTGGACCATCCCAATTGATTACTTCAAAATCCTATTGTATACCTCTTGGAATGTGGTGGGGAATAGGTTTTTCCTCCCACCAATGAAGGGCCCTTCCATGAAGGGTAATTGTGAATTAAATAGTGAAAAAACATTTATCATTGTATTGAGGATAAGAGGTTCAAGAATTTCTTAACCAAAAATGTATGTAAATGCCCAACTATTAGGGTGTGACATAGGATAACTTGAGAAAGAGGGATGCTATTCATTGGTAGGTTTTTCCATGATTGAGGATGCAACATTACTAGGGCTGGTGGTAGGGAGCAACATCAACAATAGAATGACCACTTGATCAATATATATTGTTTGTAATACAAGCCATTGGAGCCACTATGATGTGCATAGGTGTAGGAGATAAGGGATTATACATAATAGATGAAGCACCTTCCTCTTATGGTGGTGCAAGAATCATCATGGAATCACCAAACAAGTAACCAACTTCTCAACAATAATGCCCAGATAATATTAAACAAGTTTTTCATTAATAAGATCAAAGTAGATAGAATTTGAATCCCAAGCTAAGTTACATTCAAGAAATTGATCAAATTCATGGAGAGTGTTGTAAAGATTTGATGGAGAGTGTTGTAAAGATTTGGATGAGGCATTTGGGATTAGGGAAGGTGGTGTACAACAATATTATTTTCTTCCTCCTAGTGTTGGTAATGATGCTCTTCATAAAACTCCATAGTTGAGTGGGAATACATTGATTTGAAAGGACAATGCATTGTTGATCTACCATCATGTGACAATATACAAACCCATATGCTATAGGAAAAACATTATTTTGACAATAAAACAAATGTTAGATGTTAAATAGACTAGACCTACATTTGGACACTAAGGAGATCAAACTACATGCTACATACAATCAAACCCTTACTAGTTATGGCACATAAATATCCAATGTTATAGTTTAACTAGCTAAGATAAATAGTCATCACAATCATTATTAGTCCAATCCTGTTGATACAAATATATCACTCGATTTCCTTAAAACACATGCTAATCAAGCATAAATAGTGATCTAGTGTTGACACTAATTGGGTGCATGGTCAACCCCAAGCTAGCATGTTACTTCAAAATTTAGTATTTACGTATTTTTATATTTATATCTCATCTCATGAAGTATGATATAGTTAACATCTCGCATGTTTAGCTACTATATTATCAAACTAGAAGCCTAAAACAAGCCTAATATAGGGTGTTATATATGAATTTGGTCACCCTTCTCAAGTACAAGAGACAAGATTGGTGGTGGCTTTGAGCTTTTTGGGAGATAAATCTCTTTGTTGGATTCACCAAAGGTTGTAGCCTCTTCTTAGTTTAGGTGTGTTCATTCATCTAAGGATGTCACACCACGATTTTTTTTGTTTTATAAAAACTTTGTGTCACAAAGTGATGTCCTCAATTTCAAGTTGGAGACATGCAAAAAAAGATACCTCGATTTGACGTCTCTTAAGTGACATCTTAGACATCACCATTATAGCACAAGCATCGATCGCATGTCACTTAAGTGACGTCCTTTGAATTTGAGTTCGCTTAAGTGACATCTTAGATGTCAACTAGAGGTCACTTATACAGCATAAGAGTTGGTCTAACATTGCTTAAGTCACATCCTTTATTTATTTTTCTTATTTCTTTGTATCCTGGGTTTGAAGAGGTCAACTACACGTTTATTAAAGGATAATGTGTTATCACAAAAAATACATCTAGCTTAATAAAGTACTATATTTTGACACCACATGCCCAAATTTTATTAATGAGAGGAAAATTTATATCCATTACATATTCGACATTACAGATTGTTGGAATTATTTTCATTGACGTGAAAGGATTAATGGTGTCATTAATGTCATATTACAGCATTACAATACACACAAAATTTCCAAGATTGATTTATATATAGGTTAGAAGCATATTAGAAAGGGGGTGCATGTGAAAAAGTAAAAAGTGAAATGGTGGTTTCAAACCTATGGGTTTGGGTATTTTCCCATGGTATTTGGAAAAGTAAAATAAAAAAGGGAGTTAATTATTTAATTAATGGACATGTCCCTTTATGAAGGATTATGATAAAGTATAAAAAGATAAATTATTGAGATAAATTGTGAGGGTGAAAATGTAGTAACATTTGAAGAAGTGGATGAACAAAGATTAAATATTATTCCAAAAGGGAAGAGTTGTGAAATCAGTTTCAGGTCAGCTTGGAATTTTCGTAATAACTTATTTTCTAGGATGTTTCAGACCTCGAAATTTTGAGGAGATGGATATGAGATATCTAGGTACATATGGTCAAAATTCAGATGTTGGTTTGCTATACTTTCAAATATATGCCCTGTGGAAGTTAGGGTTTGTGAATGCTCTTGAAATCCATTTCAAACCAATCAACTTAGCACTTTCACTATAACTTATTTTCTATGATGTTTTGAGACCATGAATTTTTTAGGAGATGGAGGAGAGATCTAGAAGTACATGTGGTAAAAATTTTAGATGTTGGTTTGCTACATGTTCAGAGATATTCCCTGTGGAAGTTAGGGTTCTTGTATGATCCTGAAATCAATTTCAAACAGGTCAGCTTGGCATGTTCGTTATAACGTATTTTATAGGATGTTTTAGACCATGAAATTTTGAGGAGATAAAGGAGGGATCATGGGGTACATGTGGTCAAATTTAATATGTTGGTTCGCTAAAATTTCAGATATATTCCCTATGGAAGTTAGGGTTTTTGAATGGTCCTGAAATTAGTTTCAAATAGGTTAGTTTGACATTTTCACTATAAGTTATTTTTTGGTACTTTTTAGAATGTGAAATTTTTAGAGATATGAGGTGGTATATAGAAGTACATCGAGTAAAAATTTCATATGTTATTTCACTATACTTTTGGAGATATGCTCTGCAGAAGTTAGGGTTTCTGAATGGTCCTAAAATCAATTTCAAATAGGCCAGTTTGGCATTTTCACTATAACTTCTTTTCTGGGACTTTTCAGACTGTGACATTTTCAGATATCTAAGGAGACATACATACATACCTCATGTAAATGTTTCAAGATAGTTTTTCCAAGATTGGATACATGACACACTTTACAAGTTCATTCTTGGGAAGAGGCCTAAAACAACAAGATTTGGGAAAGTTACCATTTGCAAATTCAAATTTTGATCAGACTCGGTAAAGGTAGAAGTAGTGAGCAGACCTGGTGAAAGCAGAAACAATGAGTAGATGTGGTGAAGGTAGAAGCAAAAAGTAGACCTAGTGAAGACAAAAGTATCAAGCAGACTTGGTCAAGGTTGGTGTAGCTCACACAAAGAGATGTGTGTCTCTTTTTAAGTTGTTGCTTAGTAGTGGGGATTGTTGTCTCCAGTATATTGGTGTTTACAAAGATCTGTAAGAGTAGGTCAGTGTCTCTCAAACAAAAATATTGGTGTCTCTTTCTAATTTGATGCTTAGTGGTGGGGATTGGTGTCTACAAAGATCTGTAAGATTATGTTGGTGTGTATCGGAATTGTTACTAATGGGGATTGGTGTCTCCAGTAGGTTGGTGCCTACCCGAATTTGTACCAATGGGGAGTGGTGTCTCCAGTAGGTTGGTGCCTTCAAATATTTGTAACAGTAGGTTGGTGCATACAAAGAATTATAAAGATAAGTTTTGTGGTTTTCTCCTGAAAGGGTTTCCACTCAAATTTTGTGTTCCATGTTCTGCAGTTAGTAGATCTCATATGTCATTGTTATATTATGCTTGATGAA
>ML803646.1:225914-242009 GCA_009831015.1 Picea engelmannii
GATCTACTTGGTCTAATATGTCGTTAGGTAAAAGTGTGTTTCTTTAGTATGCATTAGTATGCATTTGTAGTTAGGCAATCCAACGGTCACGATATGTTCCCGACATAGAGTGATCTGACGGTTCATACTCTCCTCGATCTTAATGCCCATTGATCCATGGCTTAACACCCGATTGGTCCATGATCTCTATTTAAAGAACATGGAGGGTCATTTTTCGATGATTGATTGTGAGAAACTCTCTTGTAAAATCTCTCTGTAATCTTTTTCTTTGCATTAATAAACTGCTCCAAGTGGCCGCGTTGGCTAGGGCCGTGGATGTTTCCCCATAGGGGTTTTACCACGTGAAAACAACGGTGTGTTGATCTTAGATCTGGTTATGTGAGTGGTTACTGAAGGTGTTCGTCCTCTGTTGGAATACCTGTGTTGTCGAACACAATGAAAGGCTCAAAAAAGAACAAAAAAAAAAAACTGAAATAAATGTAGTTTTGTTGCAAAGCCTATCATACATACAGAGGCAGTTGCAACATGGACCGACAGCCAGTAATGTGGATAGACATTTGAATAAGAAAACCCAAAGTACACCTGAGATACAAAAGAATGAACTTGAAAATAACAACACAAGGAGAAGCACCTCAAAGAAGGCCCAACATGGAGCCAAGAGGCATGCTAATGACAAGGATTCTTTTGAAGAATCCTCTAGTGAGGGAACCGACATCTCCAAGGAACTGTCTAGCAGTGAGACTGGTTCACACTCCCAGAGGAGAAGAAAGAGAAGGAAACATTCCAAGAGCCACGACCTTGAAGATTTTAAGAAATCCAAACCATACATGTTTAATGGAGAAATTAAAAAGGGGGAAGAAGTAGAAGTTTGGTTGCTTGGCTTAAAGAAGTACTTCAAAGTCCATGACTACTATGAAAAATTAAAGGCCTGAATAACCATTTTCAACTTGAATGGAAAGGCCTCCATTTGGTTAGAGGACCTTAGAAATGTGAAAGGAAATCATGAGAAGGAGTTGTCGTGGAAACAATTTGAGAAACACTTTAAGAAGAAGTACATCTCTGAAAGGTACTGTGATGGAAAAACCAAGGAGTTTTATGAAGTCAAGCTAGGTATAAAGCTCACCATAGATGAATATATCAACAAATTTCTTGAGCTGATGAGGTATGTTCCCTACATATGGGATGAAAAGTTAAAGATGCAATGATTCATTATTGGGCTGCTTTAGTCTTTTTGAGACAGAATTGAGTTTGATGAACCTAAGACTTTAGAAGATACTATTAAAAAGGCAAGGTATTTCTATGAGCAATTCAAGAACAAGGAAAAACCTCATAAGCACTGGAAGAAGAAAAGTAAATTGGGATTGAAGAAGAAGCGGTTTAAATCCTCAAGATTTAAGAGTCATGGAAAAATATCTAAGATGAGTCTACCCACTAAGAGCGTGTATCAACAGAACTTTCCATCTCATAGTGGAAATAATCCCTTTGGATTAGCCCTAGGAAACACTGATAATACAAAGAGAGAACCATTGAAATGTTGGGGATGTGGAGAAGAACATTTTCTAAGGGACTTCCCACATAGACAACAAGACAATAGGAGGGTATACAACGTCTAGGAAGCTACCACAGTCAATGATGTGGCTAGGAGCATGCCAAAAATTTATGCATCCCTTGATAATAGACAATATGACCACCAAGCTTCAGTGGTAGATATGGAAGGTATGATTGCCATCCATCTTGTTTCCATTTTAATTGACCTTGGTTCTAATTTGAGTTATGTTTCCCCCCAAACTGTTGAGAAATGTAAACTGCAGCAAGTAAAACATGCTAAATCATGGCCGATACAGCTAGCCACTGGAGCAAAAAGAAAGGTAACATAAGTCATACTAGCATGCCAATTCATTATGAATGGGTTGTCCACCCAAGCAACTCTAAACATACTCCCTTTAGGATCTTGTGACATGTTGATTGGCATGGATTGGTTGGCTTCCCATAAAACCAAGTTGGACTATTACAATAAAACGTTAGAGTGTGAAGATGAGGAAGGGAAGAAAAGGACCCTACAGGGAATTCAAAAGCATGTGTCAGTGAGACAAATATCAACCTTTCAAGTGAAGAGGTATTGCAAAAAAGGATGTCTAGTGTATGCAATACAAGTACTAAACTCTGTTGAGGAAAATAAACCAATCCCATAGGACCATCCTATATTGAGAGAGTATAAATATGTGTTTCCAGAAGAGGTAACTGGTCTACCTCCAAGAAGAGACTGGTACCTGGAGCAATGCCAATGTTTAGAGCACCCTATATAATGAGTACACCAGAGCTATTTGAGCTCAAACTATAGTTGAAGGAGATGTTGGACAAAGGTTACATCCGGCCTAGTGTGTCTCCTTGGGTAGCACGAATGTTGTTTGTGAGTAAGAAGGATGGCACACTTAGGCCATGCATAGACTACAAGAAACTCAACAAGATGACAAGTAAGAATAAGTATTCATTGCCAAGAATTGATGACATGTTTGACCAATTAAGGGGTGCTACAATTTTCTACAAGATTGACTTGAGGTCTACATACCATCAAGTCTGAATCAAGGATGAAGGCATCCACAAAACAACCTTTAGGGCAAGATATGTGCACTATGAATTTGTGGCGGTGCCATTTGGGATTACCAATGTACCAACCACCTTTATGTGCTTAATGAATAATGTGCTCAGGAAGTTCTTGGACAGATTTGTGTTGGTTTTCATAGATGACATTTTGATCTATTCTAAGAGTAGAGAAAAACATGAAGAGCACCTCAAGTTAGTACTTCAAGTGCTAAGAGAGAACGAGCTCTATGCTAAGTTTAGTAAGTGTGACTTTTTCCAAAAACAAGTCCATTACTTAGGCCATGTCATCACCGAGGAAGGAGTGGCAGTCAATCATGACAAGATTAAATCCATTATGGATTGGCCTACAAAAAATATGTATATGATATCGGATCCTTTATGGGCCTAGTAGGATACTATAAAAGGTTCATAAAGGGATTTTCCAACATTGGTTGTCCAATCACCTCCCTTCAAAAAAGGGAGTTAAATTTATTTGGACAACAGAATGTGAAGAGAGATTCCAGCAGATAAAATAGATTCTAACCAATGCACCTGTGATGAAGATTGTAGACCCAACCAAAGACTTCCTTGTGTGTACATATGCCTGCAAGGAAGGGCTCGGAGGAGTCCTTATGCAAGAAGGGCATGTGATTTGCTACGAATATAGAAAATTGAATGAGCACGAAATCAATTATGTGACACATGATTTGAAATTGGTTTCCATAGTACATGCTTTAAAAATGTGGAGGCATTACCACATAGGTAAAAGATTTGTACTTATGACAGACCATAGTGGGCTAAGATATTTGTTGGACCAACCCAAACTCAATGTTAGACAAACTAGGTGGATGGCTCTCCTTAGTGAATTTTATTTTGAAATCAAACATATTAAGGGAAAGGAAAATAGAGTGGTTGATGCCCTCAGTAGAAGCATGAATGTGATTCACTTGGCACCTGTAAGCACCTGTGAATCAAACATCAAGGAGAGAGTCAAAAGTGCACAAGAAACATATGTGTTTTTCAAGACTATGAAATCATACCTAGACCAAGATCCCAAAGGGATGAAGTATGAGGGCTATCAATTGTTGAATGATGGCCTGATAACTTACAAAGGTAGTTTGTATATTCCAAATTGTGACGACCTAAAGAGGTACATAATGGATGAACTAAATAAAATACCATATACATGTCATCCTAGTTAGCAGAAAATGATCACATCCACTAGGAAGTTGCTTTATTGGCCGGTAATGAAAAAGGACATAGCTGACTACTTGTCTAAATGCTTAGAATGCCAGCAGGTCAAAGTGGACCATAGGTACCCAACAGGTTTGTTTCATCCCCTACCAATTCCCAAATGGAAATGGGAAACTATCTCCATGGATTTCATCACTGGATTGCCTAAATAAACCAATCATAATGATGTCATTATGGTGGTTGTGGATAAACTAAGCAAGGCTACTCACTTTGTTCCTGTAAATTCAACTTGCAAGGCAATATATATTGCCAATATTTTCATGAAAGAAATATTTAGACTACATGGTATACCTAAGGAAATCATATCAAATAGAGATGCAAAATTTACCTCAAGTTTTTGGAAGTCTTTGTTTGTTGGTTTTGGGACTAAATTGTTATTCAGTACAACCTATCACCCTCCGAATGATGGGAAGACAGAGAGGTTAAACCAAGTGTTAAAGGACATGCTAAGGTTGCATGTGATGTATCAGCCCAAGAAATGGGAAGAATACTTACCACTGGTAGAATTTGCCTACAACAACTATCATGAGTTATTTAATATGAGCGATTTTGAGGCTCTTTATGGAAGGAAATGCAATATTCCAATCAACTAGAATAACCCAATGGACATAATTACACTTGGGTCAAACATGCTAAAAGAAATGGAACAACAAGTAGTTCAAATAAAACAAAATTTGAAAATAGCTTAGGACAGACATAAAAGCTATGTAGAGAAAAATAAGACTCCTAGAGAGTTCAAAGTAGGGGATCATGTGTATCTTTGAGTTAGGTCCAGAAGAAGTTCCTTGAGTATGGGAACTTGTACCAAGCTGGCACCTCAGTTTTGTGGACCCTTTGAAATTTTGGACAGAGTGGGACCTGTAGTATATAGACTAACACTTCCTCCCATAATGAAAGCACATAATGTTTTCCATGTTTCATTACTGAAGAAATATGTACATGACTATAATCATATAATTGATTGGTATGTGATTTAGGTGTAACCAGAGAGAGAATTCCTGCTAGAGCCACAATGCATACTAGATAGGAAAGAAACCCCACTCAGGAACAAAACCATTTCGCATGTCAAGGTGCAGTGGAAACACTTTGGTCTAGATGAAGCTACATGGGAAATGGAGGATGCCATGAAACAATCATATATTTTATTTGTTCACTGTTGTACATAGAGATCACATTGGCAGGTAGAACATCGAGGACGGTGTTCCTTTAAGGGGAAGAGGATTGCGATACCCCTGTTTCCCCCAGCTTATAAATATAATTGTATTTTGCTAAAAGACTATAAATAGACTTGTTATGTGTGGATTTTGGTAGTGATGAACTTTTTCCATAGAAGGTAATGAAAATATTTATGTTATTAAATAAAATGGAAATTGTTGCACAACTGCTGAAGGTGTTTCCAATGTAGATCATGATGCATGAGAGGGAATGGCGAGGGGATCCAATAATGGTTGAGATGACCCTTGCCAGGCTAGTACTTTGCTGGAATTAAATTACTCAGACTCAAAACATTCCTTTGTCCCAGAGAATTTAATTACCATTCTAGCTGGTAGTTGGGAAGTCTTCCTCGAGAATCAATGAGGAGATGGGAAAATTACCCCATCTGGAAACTTCTTGATTTGACCCACGAATTGGGAAATGGGCCCACTAATTCTTGTTGTAGAAGGAAAGAAAAGAAAGGAAAACTATGGGAAGGGAGAAAAGGAAGCACACAAATGGGTCTGGGGACCGTTTCTGAAGAGGGGGAGCATGTGAGGCTCTCTGGTTAGGAAGAGAACTGAGAAAACAAATTGTTCTAGGTGTAGGCACTATTGGGCAGTGTTTTCTAATCAAGATGAGAAACAAATCTACAAAGAATTTGAGTGATTGAGAGAGTAATCACAGTAGGCTCCCTTGCTTGGTGGATAGAAAACTGGACTGCCAGGTTCCTGTGGGAAAATGAGAGTAACCTTTGTCCCTTGTTGTTGTTGAGCAAAGAGAAGAACCTTTCTCTCTTTCATGGCATCATGGTCTAGCTAGGGGCTGGCTAGTTGAGGAATACTCCCAGAGCAATTGGGCCTATGGTTGGGTGGAAAAGGGATCACCCTTCAACAATTTCCAACTAATTTCAAGTTTAAGATATGTGTGTTTTTGAGTTTTATATTATCTTGACTTGTTTGTGTTATAATATGGATTTTCTTGAGCTAGACGATTGCATAAATTATTATCATGTTTGAATGATGCAATTTGTGACTTTGATTTCCAAGCTAATTGGGAAAATTGAAGTAAAGTTTGAAAATTATGACTTTGTTGATTGGTTATCTGCATGTTCCTGTCTAGAAAATAAATCTGTTAGTAATGGGTTCTTGTTCAAATCAGGAGTAGAGTGTTGGTTGATCACATGTAATAGTATATATGAAAAAATTTACCTATATTAGTAAAGTCAAGCCTTTAGAAGTTTCATAGAGCATCTTGGTAAGTTAGGAAAAGACAATTTTCTGTTAGAAACTTGAAGGAAGACCAGATTTTTGCATGACAGAAGAGACCAAGTCACACATTAAAAAGAAGGCAAAGCATATTTAAAACACATATTAGGAAAATAATAAAAAATGCACTTTAGTTTTCTATATTTGAAAATAAAAATGGAATTTAGAAATTAATATACATTGTGGATAATTACATTCTCCTTTGAATTTGGTAAGAAACCAATTTTACTGGGATTTACAAAGTAAAATGGATGTCCAAAGGGAAAGAAGTGGGAATAATGATTAATTCCTAAAAATTAGTAATGAAAATCTTGTAATTAGGAAAAGAGGTAAATTTTAGTAAACACTAGATTTTACTAAAGAAGATTTTACTTCCACGGCATGTGAATACTATGGAAAACAAGGCAAGTAAATAAATAACATAAATTTATAATGAGAATGTGCAATTTCTATATGGACATGGGCAAATTTGGAATAATTGGTAAAGTCTGGTAATTAACAGTAAATTTCTAAGTTACCATTTAGATATTCTACTATTTGAATAATAAGGTTAGAAAAACATTAAATTTTTAAACTATAAATTTCTTAATGGAGACTCGAAGTTTCTTCCTTCTATGTAAAAGTTTCTTCCTTTAGTAATGGAGATTGGAAGTTTCTTCCTTCCGTGTAAAAGTTTTTAATTGCACTAAAATTTCCTAGTTATGAAATTCATACTTTACTAGTGCAAATTTTATTAGTGGAGTATTCCCATTTATTAGTGTTTGAATATCTCGATTTTATAAATCCTTGTAAATTTTCTCAACATAGGAATATGTTAAAAATTACATATTTATTTTTATTAAAATTTTCAATCTATTGGAATACAGAGGAAAGAGCTAAGATTCATAACACGATGGCCAATGGAGTCAAAACAATACCATATTAAAACATTAAACTTATTCTCACACGTGATTGGCTCTCGGAGTTGATCATTCAGAGGTTTGAGACGAGAGCATGCAAGCAAACTCCGAAACCATCGAAGCGATGAGGGGTGCACACACATTTCAAGAGCGGAGTCTACTCGGAGTTGACCATTCGGAGTGGATGGAAGGGAGTGTTTAATCAAAGTTCGAAGCCATCGAAGTGATGGCATGGGGGTTATAAAGTTTGAATATATAAAAATATATTAAAACCCTACTCACTTGTGATTGGTGATCGAAGTGTTGGGAGGAACACACACCTTTCAAGTCCGAGTTGATTTAAATATTTAATAGTATTATAATGTTATAATATTATAAATGTTTAATACTGCATGTGAAGGAGGTTTAATTACTTAAATGATTTATTATATTAACTAATCGCCTGAGTTGGTATAACATTTAATATATTTAATAAATGGGCACAAGTTTCAAAGCCTTTTAGGTGATGAACACTTTCGAAGTGGACTCTTCGGAGTAATTGGATGGGAGCATGTGAATAAAGTCTAAGCCCATCAGAGCGATGACGAGAGTTTTGAAATAGGTCCCATGCATATAAATTTTAATAGTATTAAACCTTGCACCTGTATGATTGGTGGTCGAAGTAAAGAGAGGGGCACACATATTTCAATAGCAAAGATATTGGAAATAACATGAATTGATGTAATATGTAATAAATATCAAATTGAATATATTTAATCCTTTTCTTCCAATTAATAAATAAATATGCATATATTAATATATGTATTTTAAATTACGTGGAGAAATTATAAGCCAAGTTCTTTGATTATTATGTTAACCAAGGATTATAAGCCTAAATACTCTCCAGTAAAAAAATTGTTATATTATAATATGATATAAATTAGGTTATGATATAATTAACTAACTTATAAGATATTCATTCCAACATGGTAATTAAGTAAATTATTTGGCTAAGTGAAAATTACATTTACAAGGATAAGTAATTAGTGAATATCAAATTATTCCTAATAAGGTTTAAATAATTGGATACCAAAGAGTGGTATTCTAAGAAATATCAATTAAGAATTTTAATTGGTTCATAGAAGAGAGAATATTCCTCGATACCATACTCGTCGGAGGGAAGTAGAGATTGCGCCAGAAGAAGGTCCAAGCAATGAATGGTTGTAGGTCTGCGTGGAATGAAATTCTACCGTGGTAGTTTAGGCTAGTGCCCCATCAAGACGAGGGTGTCACCACGCTAGTTGGCATGGACACCAAAATGTCACGAGTATGCCACATGGCAGTAAGAGAGATGTTGCCTATGTAAACCTGAGAATCTTCGGAAGGTCATAACTCTTGTTCCAGAGCTTAGTTCTGAGCAAACTTACTATTGTTGGGAAGTTCTTGACAAACAAAAGACGAATATGGAGTTGTGATAGAGAATATTCAAGATTATTAGAAGAAGCAAAAATTTAATACCCCATCTCCTAAAAGGTACTTAGGGGTTGGGTGTGTGACAAGTACTCATCAAGACTGTGCTTGAAGCAAGTCTTGTTTATTGGCATCTATTGGCTGGTATCCTGAAAGGGGTTTTAGTTGGTATGCACAAACTATGTTTTAATTATCTTTGTAAGGGTGATTCAGAATATAAGGGGTCACACCTAGCTAGTTGGAAAATGATCTCAAAACCCAAATTACTTGGAGGATGGGGTCTAAAAGACATAGGTTCTTTTGGAAGAGCCTTGGAAGCTAAATCATTGTGGGTTTTCTTATCTAGCAACGTTCTTTGGAGGCATATTCTCATTGCCAAATATCTCGATCCAAGTTCTATTTTGTATTGGATTTGACAACCAAATAAAAATGTTATTTGTGCATCGAATCAATGGTGAGCAATGTCTTGGGATTTTCCTTTGATCAATCAGTTTTTGGCTTGGAAAGTAGGTTTGTGTTGCAATGTTTGGATAGGAGTTGATGTTATTGTTGGCATTGTTGAACAAAGTTTTCTTTCAAGTGTTCTAGTGGAAATATTATACATAGTATTGGAATTTTCACCCTAAATCGTATTGCGGATATTCATCAGTGTACCATTTGGTATCAACATTGGGCTAATGGTTTAGATATTGTTTTGGAGGACCAATGGATTGAGGAGTGGTCAAAGTTCATTTTAGCCTTAAGAAATGCACACATTTTTTTTCATTGATACCAAGGATGAGTTGGTCTAGTGCTATCCAAATGTTGGTGGAAGATACAATGTCAAATTTGGATACAAAGCCCTGGTAAGCGTTGAAGATAAAGATGCATGTTGGTGGTATAAAGCTCTTTGGAAAATCAAGCCCCACCCAAAAAACAAACTTCTTTTTTCTGGTTGATTCTAAAGAATTGTGTCTTAATATGGGATCGGTTGCAGAAAAGAGGGAAGATCAGCCTGAGCATTTGTTACCTATGTAGGTGTGCATAGGAATCGATTTGTAGGACATAGAACACACTTTGAAGTTGGATCGACTATGGTATAAGGAATCTATATTTGAAAACTTTCTGTTTGTTTTCAAGAGAATTTGTTAAGGTCGATCCGTTCTCTTCCCCTTCTAGTTGCGTGGGGTATTTGGCTTGTGAGAAACACAAGCCTATTTGAAGGTAAGGCACAACCTGATTTTAAAGTTTTTCAACATGTTTTGGGATTATTACCACACTATAAATGCATAAGAAAATTCAAAGAGCCTAGACTACTAATTCCTCTTGCAATAGATCATTGTAAAGTTTGGGGTTTTTTCGATGGAGCATGCTAGGGTCTAGCACAGAGCTGTGGAGCTGGTTTCTTACTGCATTTCTCAATCAAATGTTATATTTCTAGAAAGATTAATTTGGGTCGTGGCATGAACAATATAGCATAATTCCTGGTTCTATTCTACTTGTTAAAATGTGCAGGTGATCGTCATATTTCTAATGTTCAGATCTTAATTGGATGTTGGGACTGTCTAGGATTGAAAATGTGGATCTGATGACGCTGAGGCAATGCTTAAAATTGATTTCTAGATCCTTTGAGGCTATCAAATTTAAACATATATTTCTTAAGCATAATGGTCTTGTTAATTTACTCTCAAAATAAGCTTTACATTTGCAGGCTTACAGTGTGGTTTTGTTGGAATTCTCAAATGGAGAGGTCATCTCCACATGAGAGGAATTTCTTTTTTATCCGGGGTCATGATGAATGATGTTGATGATTTGTCTAAGTCTCATTTTTGGAACACTACAAGATATAGTTTGTAAACTGATGTACTGTACTATGGGAAAAAAATAAAACCTTAAGAATAAGGAACCTAAGCAAAAGTATATTTACATTTAACATCCAAATAAAGTGTTTAATGAAACTTTGGAAAGAATAAATAGTCTTTGCCTAAATAATTTTGAGAAGGAAAATTTGTCTAAAATTGTAGAATTTTTTTTACACACTATAAAGTAAATATTCCATATGTCATTTTATGGAGTCATTGTAGTATTTTATTTCAGTGTTCGTTTTAAAAGATTCGGAATTTTGGAAAGGATAAATGGTCTAAAATTGAAGAATTATTTTTTTACTTTAAAGTGAAAAGTACTCAACATAAAGTAAATATTCCATATCTCATTTTATAGAGTCATTGTATTATTTTATTTCAGTGTTTGTTTTAAAAGATTCAACAACCCGAGGTTGGAATATATACCTGGGATTGGAACCAAACAAGGAGTAAAATCTTGCATTGCAGGGCAATGCCTCTTTATGTAATTATTTATTTAGTTTGGAACAATTTTGCGAAAGCATTAATTTTCATTTCTGTGAGGCCCCACGTTAGGGTGGCCATCTGTGAAACCAAAAATTTGCAAGGGGAGCGGCTCTAGCAAGTCATTACAGTCGACTTAGTTCTTTAAAAAGATGGCATGCTGGTTCTGCATATTCCTCGCTGATTCCGATTGGAAATGCACCGAAAAAGCGGCAAGTTTGGGGTATGGCGTATTCATAGATACGTAGGTAGCTAATAATGTAAAATGAAACACGCTCATTGAAAATTAGCAAGGCCCTCTGGAAACAGTGAAATTCTAAGAACAAACAAGATGGGGCCATTTTAGAGGACAAATACTTTGCTTGCACCCACTTGAAGTAAAGTTGCTTCCCAGCTGTTGAGTATGACTGGATCAGAACCAGAATAAATTAATACTCATTGTTGGCTACTTCCTCGATGGATTCAGTGCCTTAGCCCAATTTGAATGAAGATAAATCCTAATCTTGCTGGTGATTTAGCGGTGAAATAAAAATCTTAATCTTGTCACATTTGATTTGGAAGACTTTTCACTCTGGTGAAGGAAATGGCCTGCCCGGATATTGGGATTGGGGCTGCAGCCAATGTTTTAGCCAACCTTTTGAAAAAGGTTGTTCAAGAGGTTAAAATGATCATTTCTTTGCCTCAGTCTTTCAGCAACATGGAAGTTGAAGTTCAGCGTCTGAACAATCTAATACGTGATATAAATGTGGAGCTTGCTCGAGTAAACATGAACCCTAAAAGTATAGTGGAGGCTTGGCTGGATAAGGCTGGCAAGGCCATAGAAAGTTCACAATCTATTCGCACTGATTACGAGCAACACAAAAAATACCTCAGTTGTTGTCCTAACTGCCTTTGTCGCTACAGAATCAGTAAACACATCAGAGATTGGAAAGGGAATGTTGCTCAACTCCACTCAGAGAGAGAGAGTCCAATTTTCCTCCGAGCGGGGAATACGGGGACCCTACTCCATGCATCCATATACCAATTCATAACCCCCCCAAATCTGGTTTTGCTGCAAATACAATGCGATCTGCACAGACAGAGCTTGTGTTGAAATTACTAATACAACTGAGAAGGGGGGGTGAATCAATTGTCTTTGAGCTTAAACAATTTTAACTCTATTAAAATATTCTTAATCTTTCTTCAAGTGATCATCAACATTATACAACATATGGACAGCAAAAGTAAAAAGCATTAGTCACACATAAGGTATACACAGAGACAGATTTTCACGAGGAAACCCATAAAGGGAGAAAACCTCTTCTTCTTCGAAATGATAGGCAGTCTTTTAAGTTCTGTACATCATCTTTAATTGAGCACCAACTCAATGTGAGGCTGCTACCTCTGTTTTACAAGATGCAACTTGTTTGAGAGCACCAACTCTCTGGTTTCTCTAGCACCCACTAGAAGGAAGCACCCACTCCCTGAATATTCCAGCACCAACTGGATGGAAGCACCAACTTCCTAAATGTTCCAGCCCCAACTAGATGGAAGCACCAACTTCCAGTTACACAGGCTCCAACCTGTATAACAGAGAACACTTGTTCTCCCTTGCACCACTCTGCCACCCTGGTTTTTCTGGCCACAACCAAATGGAAGCTACAACTTCCTGTGTTCAAGCTTCCACTTGAACCTCTGAGGACACCAGTCCTCCCAAGCACATCCCAACCTCCCTAGAATATGAATGGCTAAATAAACAGTCAACTTTACAGATAAATCAGTTCTTACCAATCTTTCTTTGTTCTGTAAATCTGGTCTTCTACACACTGTTCTACTTCTCTTCTCTTCCTTTGTCTGTTCAGTAGGTATGCTCTGCATCAACTCGTTCTCTCATTCTGCTCTGCTTTTGCTCTTTCTATCATTCTGCTCTGCTTCTACTCTTTCTGTCATTCTGCTCTGCTTTTACTCTTTCTGTCGTTCTGCTTTGCTTCTGCTTTGCGTTTCATCTCACTCTACATATTTTATGAGTCTCATGCCATGCATCCTCTCATTTTCCCTTTCTTATTGTTTCATTCATTTTCCATCCGAAACAGCCACACTTTCACATTCTGTCTCATTTTCTTTTATACACACTTCCTCGATGGTTCCACTTTGCATTTCCTTATGCAAAACAAGGACAACTGTCCTAGCAACTGAAACACTAACTAATTCTCAATCATGAGTCCGTTTCTTTTAACAGATTCGTAACTGAGGAGTTAACTGTTAGAGGGAACAATAACCCTCCGATCACATTCAAGTTTATCTACACTGTTGGATGAACTTTATTAATCTTCCCTTTAAATCGGATTTTGGCATTCCTTATGTTCAATGTTCTTTTCACTTACAAATATCGATCCACAAAATTCCGTAAAGCAGTCAAATCAATGATCCAGATCATATTTAGATCTGACGGTTCAGATTAAGTTAGGATTTCACTCATCGCAATTTCGACACTCTGGACGTTCGATGTTTTTGTCACTTCAAATTCCCGATCCTCGACACTCTGTAAAGAAGTTAGATCAACGGTCCAGATCACATCTCTATTCAATGGCTACGATTAAATCGTGATTTCACATATCGCGAAATCGAGAATCCCGATGTTAAAAAACTTTGACATCTCCAACTCTTGATCCCCGAAACTCCGACAAGGTGTCCATTTGCTGACGTCACACGTGGATTGACACGTGTTGAATACTACACGTGTCACTCTGATTCGTGACTTACATGTGCCTGAAATGTTGAATCAGTCTGACACTTGTCATTACCTGGTTGTGACACATGTTCCTAGCTGACGTGGTCTGCTGACGTGAGTCGGGTCGATGGTTCAGATGTGATCTTGATTTGATGGCTCAGATTACGTCGGGATTTTGCATATCGAGAAATTGGGATTCCTGTTGCATTGTTTCTTTGGCATTTCCAACATGCGATCCTCGAAACTCCGACCAATGGTTCAGATGTGATCTTGATTTGACGGCTTAGATTACGCCAGGGTTTTTCATATCAAGAAATCAAGATTTTTGTTGCATTGTTTCTTTGACATTTCCAACACGAGATCCTCGAAACTCCAATCAACGGTCCAGATGTGATCTTGATTTGACAGCTCAGATTACACCGAGATTTTTCATATCGAGAAATTGAGATTCCTGTTGCATTGTTTCTTTGACATTTCCAACACGCGATCCTCGAAACTCTGATCAGCAGTTCAGATGTGATCTTGATTTGATGACTCAGATTACGTCGGGATTCTGTGAGCCCTCTACTCCTTGCACTTTTAAAGATTGTGCAGGTTTTCCTCAATCCAACGGTGGTTGGACCTTGCGCTTGGATCTAACACCTGTGACCTATCCTACTCTTTAGTGCGCTCTTCTTGTCTTTATTCAGATCTGATGGCCCTCATGCTGTTAGTAATTTTGGATGTGATCCAACGATCATAAATGATTCTCAGGCCTTCGATCACTCGATCTTCCTGGACTTATCTTTTGTTTGCCTGTCGATCACAAACTGCCTATACTCATGCCATCTTCACCATTGTACTTGCCATCAATGACAAGCATTCGATGTCTGTTAAATATTTGCCAACAATCCTCTGTACATTCTTTCTGTACTTATGCCATTCGCTCTTCCTGTATTTATGCCATTCACTGTCTGTTAAATATTTGCCAACAATCTCCCCCTTTGGCATTGATGGAAACACAAGAACTCACATGAATTCGGACTCGACTCTCCTCCCAAACTCTTTTCTCCCCCTTTGACATCAATGTCAAATAAGAAACACTCTTCCCCTGATCTGTTGCAAAACATACTCCCCCTGTCGACTATAATCAGTTTGGAAATACACCAGATATTCAATAAGTACTCCCCCTGACCAGGTGAACAGATTAGGCACAAGATATTATAACCCCCAACTTTTGACGAAGATATCCAAAAGGGGTCGCTGCTAATGGTTTAGTAAAGATATCAACAATCTGTTCTGTAGAAGGTATATAATTCAGTTGGACAATTCTGTTTGTAACTTGTTCTCTGAGAAAATGGTACTTGATTGGAATATGCTTAGTCTTGGAATGAAGAACAGGATTATTGGAGACACTAATGGCACTGGTGTTATCATAATGAATTGGAATGGGATCAGTGTAATTTACCTTAAGATCTGCAAGAGTTTGTATCATCCATAAAATTTGTGTGAAGCAAGTAGCAGCAGCAATGTATTCTGCCTCTGTAGTGCATAATGAAATGGATCCTTGCTTTTTACTAAGCCATGAAACTAATGAGTCACCCAGAAAAAATGCTCCTCCACTAGTGCTTTTTCTCTCATCAACACAGTTTTCCCAGTCTAGATCTGAATAAGCAGTTAACTGGAAATTCTGATTTCTAGGATACCACAGACCATAAGTCATTGTTCCCTTCAAGTATTTAAATATCCTTTTGACAGCTACCAAATGACTTTGTTTAGGAGCAAACTGAAAACGGCCTACCATTCCAACAGCTTGCATTATATCAGGACGGGATGTTGTGATGTACAAAAGACTTCCTATCATTGAGCGATATGTCCTTTGATCCACATCAGGTGAGATATCATCTTTACTTAGCTTGCAACCAACCACCATAGGTGTGCTAACTGTAGAAGAATCTTCCATCTGAAATTTCTTCAACATCTCTTTCAAATATTTTTCTTGAGAAATAAAAATTCCAGCAGAGCTTTGTTTTACTTGTAAGCCAAGAAAATATGACAGTTCTCCTATCATGGACATTTCAAATTCTGTTTGCATAGAATTAGCAAACTACTGGACAGATGATTCAGTAGTAAAACAAAAAATAATATCATCTACATAAACCAAAACAACTAGTAAATTATCACCTTCAGACTTAATGTAAAGGTTACTGTCAACAGTACCTTTCTTGAACCCTTTTTCTTGTAGAAATTTTTCCAATCTATAATACCAAGCTCGTGGTGCTTGTTTCAGTTCATATAAGGCCTTCTTCAGCTTACAAACATAATTAGGTTTATCTGTCAATGAGAATCCTTCAGGTTGCTCCATATATACTTCTTCCTCTAGATCTCCATTAAGAAATGCTGACTTAACATCCATCTGATAAACTTTGAAGTTC
>ML803646.1:245675-264391 GCA_009831015.1 Picea engelmannii
TGATAGGCAGTCTTTTAAGTTTTGTACATCATCTTTAATTGAGCACCAACTCAATGTGAGGCTGCTACCTCTGTTTTACAAGCTGCAACTTGTTTGAGAACACCAACTCTCTGGTTTCTTTAGCACCCACTAGAAGGAAGCACCCACTCCCTGAATATTCCAGCACCAATTGGATGGAAGCACCAACTTCTTGAATGTTCCAGCACCAACTTCTAGTTACACAGGCTCCAACCTGTATAACAGAGAACACTTGTTCTCTCTTGCACCACCATGCCAGCCTGGTTTCTCTGGTCGCAATCAGATGGAAGCTAAAACTTCCTGTGTTCAAGCTTCCACTTGAACCTCTGAGGACACTAGTCCTCCCAAGCACCTCCCAACCTCCCTAGAATATGAATGGCTAAATAAACAGTCAACTTTACAGATAAATCAGTTCTTACCAATCTTTCTTTGTTCTGTAAATCTGGTCTTCTACACACTGTTCTGCTGCTCTTCTCTTCCTTTGTTTGTTCAACAGGTATGCTCTACATCAACTCGTTCTCTCATTCTGCTCTGCTTTTGCTCTTTCTGTCATTCTGCTCTGCTTCTACTCTTTTTGTCATTCTGCTCTGCTTTTACTCTTTTTGTCGTTCTGCTTTGCTTCTGCTCTGCGTTTCATCTCGCTCTGCACATTTTCTGAGTCTCATGCCAAGCATCCTCTCATTTTCCCTTTCTTATTGTTTCATTCATTTTCCATCCAGAACAGCCACACTTTCACATTCTGTCTCATTTTCTTTTATACACACTTCCCTGACGGTTCCACTTTGCATTTCCTTATGCAAAACAAGGACAACTGTCCTAGCAACTGAAACGCTAATTGATTCTCAATCATGAGTCCATTTCTTTTAACAAATTCGTAACTGAGGAGTTAACTGTGAGAGGGAACAGTAACCCTCCGATAACATTCAAGTTTATCCGCACCGTTGGATGAACTTTATTAATCTTCCCTTTAAATCGGATTTCGGCATTCCTTATGTTCAATGTTCTTTTCACTTACAAATCCCGATCCACAAAATTCTGTAAAGCAGTCAGATCAACGATCCAGATCATATTTAGATCTGACGGTTCAGATTAAGTCGGGATTTCACTCATCACGATTTCGACACTCTGAACGTTCGATGTTTTTGTCACTTCAAATTCCTGATCCTCGACACTTCGTAAAGAAGTCGGATCAACGGTCCAGATCACATCTCTATTCAACGGCTGCGATTAAATCATGATTTCACATATCGCGAAATCGGGATTCCTGATGTTTAAAAACTTTAACATCTCCAACTCTCGATCCCTGAAACTCTGACAAGGTGTCCATCTGCTGAAGTCACATGTGGATTGACATGTGTTGAATACTACCACGTGTCACTCTGATTTGTGACTTACATGTGCCTGAAATGTTGAATAAGTCTGACACTTGTCATTACCTGGTTGTGACATGTGTTCCTAGATGACATGGTCTGCTGATGTGAGTCGGGTCGACAGTTCAGATGTGATCTTGATTTGATGGCTTAGATTACGTTGGGATTTTGCATATCGAGAAATCAGGATTCCTGTTGCATTGTTTCTTTGGCATTTCCAACACACGATCCTCGAAACTCCGATCAACGGTTCAGATGTGATCTTGATTTGACGGCTCAGATTACGCTGGGATTTTTCATATCGAGAAATCGGGATTTCTGTTGCATTGTTTCTTTGACATTTCCAACACGTGATCCTCGAAACTTCGATCAACGGTCCAGATGTGATCTTGATTTGACGACTCAGATTACGCCGGGATTTTTCATATCGAGAAATCAGGATTCCTATTGCATTGTTTCTTTGACATTTCCAACACGCGATCCTCGAAACTCTGATCAACGGTTCAGATGTGATCTTGATTTGACAGCTCAGATTACGCCAGGATTCCGTGAGCCCTCTACTCCTTGCACTTTTAAAGATCGTACAAGTTTTCCTCAATCCAACGGTGGCTGGACCCTATGCTTGGATCTAATGCCTGTGATCTATCCTCCTCTTCAGTGCGCTCTTCTTGTCTTTATTCATATCTGACGGCCCTCATGCTGTCGAGAATTTTGGATGTGATCCAATGATCAGAAATGCTTCTCAGGCCTTCGATCACTCGATCTTCCTGGACTTATCTTTTGTTTTCCTGTCGATCACAAACTGCCTGTACTCATGCCATCTTTACCATTGTACTTGCCATCAATGAAAAGCATTCGCTGTCTGTTAAATATTTTCCAACAATCCTCTGTACATTCTTTCTGTACTTATGCCATTCGCTCTTCCTGTACTTATGCCATTCGCCGTCTGTTAAATATTTTCCAACAGCTTGTTGAGAGATGGTTAACCGATGAAGATAGCAACATTCGAAGAATTGGTATACATGGCATGGGGGGTATTGGTAAGACGTCATTGCTTGACACTATCAATGATAGCCAGAAGGTAAGGAATTCATTTGAGCTCATCATTAAGTTAACTGTCTCCAAAAACCATATCATAGATCTGTAGAATTGCCTTGCCAATAGATTGAATTGCCTTGCCAATAGATTGAAGTTAAGAGACTTTAAAGATAATTCCAATTTCGAAGAGCGAAAAAATATGCTGAGCTCTTCTTTAAAGAATAAAAAATTTATTCTTCTATTCGATAATATGTGGGCGGAAGATATGTGGACTAGTGATGAGCTTCAAAATCTAGGAGTGTCCTTGAATGACACAGGTTTTAAAATTGTTCTCACCACTCGGGATAAAGATGTATGTGCAAGAATGAATGTGCAAGAGACTATAATAGTGGAACCCCTGTTGGAAGACGAGGTTTGGGAGCTGTTTCGTCGCCGAGCATTTCAGAATCTAAATGGAAGTGTTCCACATGAATTAGAGGAAGTTTCCAGGGAAATCACAAAGGAGTGCAAGGGTTTGCCATTGGCTATAATTGTAGTCGCTGCTGCAATGACACACCATACTGAGCCATATGAGTGGGAGGTTGCTTTAGATGACATGAAAAACGTAGATGAGATGTTTTATAACCTGCACCCTGGAGTGGAGAAAAATCTATTTCAACGTCTCAAATGGAGTTACGATGTTATACCAGATAATTTGAAGACTTGTTTTTTATATTTTGCAGCTTATCCCGAAGACAGAGAAATCGATTGTGAAGAGGTCATAGACAACTGGATCGCAGAAGATCTGGTGAAAGTAAGTCGAGACAACTATTTGCATGACAAGGGAAACATGTATATCAAACACCTAAGGGATCATTGTTTGATTGAGAAGGTAAATAATGATGTTGTGGGAAGGATTTCTTCTGTTAAAATACACGACATCCTTCGTGATCTGGAAATTCGGATTGCGGAGGAGCACAGGTATTATTTTAAATCCGGGCAAAGCGTGAGCCATTTTCCCGTCGAGGAAGTCGATGGCAAGGACTATGAACGAATGTCATTCATGTATAATCGTCTACAGTCGCTGCCGACAACCTTAACATGCTCGTCCCTCTCAGTCTGTTGTTAAGGGAGAATGATGATATTAAAGAAGTTCTTGGAAGCTTCCTGAATGAGTTTCCCTCACTGAGGGTCCTCGATCTTAGTGGGACTGGCATAGCGTCTCTGCCGCCATGTATCGGAAATCTGAAACATCTTGCCTCCCTCCAACTAGTGCAAACAGGCATCTGTGAATTGCCAGAAACCATTGGCGACCTGAAGGAGCTTCAATTCTTGAATTTTAGTTACTGTAAGCAATTACGGTGCCTTCCGGATAGGATAAGTGAACTCAAACGTTTGAGGATCCTCAACATAGAGGGATGTTGGGGATTGAGCCATCTTCCCCATGGGATCTCAGAATTGGTTTCACTGGAAAGATTAAAGATGTTGAACAACATTCGAATGGATTTCAAGGGCGACACAAATGCGGAAAGAAAACAAGCTTGTTTAAAGGACCTGCAAAGTTTGAGTCATCTCAGGGTTTTGGAAGTCCAAATAAAATCGCTAATTAAGGAGGGGGTTATGGGAAATTGGTCAAAGATGAGAGGTCTGATGGTGTATTTTGGACAGGCATATCAAGATTACCTTCCACAGGATATGCAGGCGATGAAAGATCTGGAAAGTTTAGACCTTTCTGGATGCGATGTGGAGCGACTACCTGGTTGGGTTAGTGAATTCCGAAAGCTCGCATACCTTGACCTTAGTTATTGTAAGCAGTTGAAAGAGCTCCCCGTGGAGTTGCCATGTTTGAGAGCACTGGAAATAAACCAATGCCATAAGTTGGAGGAGTTGGAGTTAGGGCTGGGTTTTCCAAAGCTACAGGAGTTGAGACTTTGGCACTTAAATTCGTTGGAGTGTGTGGGGATAGTGGCTGCAGCAAGTGGAAGTGGAGGGTTGGGAGAGGGGCCATCACCGTTACCCATGCGAGAGTCTCTCGATGTATGGGGATGTCCGAAATTGAATACATTGCTTGGAGGATGGGACAAGTTAAAGTGTCTGGAGCAAATAGTAGGTGAGACAGAATGGTGGCATGAAATCCAATGGGCGGATCCCAACATGAAGACGTCTCTGGAAAGTAAATTAAAGTTGATTTTATGGTGATTGGTTTATGATGTTAACCATTGTAATATATTGTTTTATTTATTATATTGTTTGAATTGTTTTATCTTGGAATGTTAGTTATTGTTATTGCGTCTCGGAGCAATTGTTTCACCATCAATTTCGATATTTTATTTTTTAATCCTAATCTAATCAGTAAAGAATTGTGATACTTTATTAAATCCTTTTAAATTATAAATTTAATGTTTTTAAAGTTCATGGTATTGTTTATTATAACATTGTTTTTTTCATTGAGAGGAAAAATGGAAGATCTCCAATAGAATTTTAAACTTTTTTAACATTATACTACTTTGCACAGTACTTCATTGAACAATTGTAGTCGTTGGGATTACTAGCAAGAAGATTCTACCTTTGATCATCCCAAAACCTAGCCACCTATAAAACCCTACTGGTGGTCTGTAACTGCGGATAGGTCTTAGTTCTTCGGCCTTTTGCTTCATTTTAAACCAACCTAGATGTTTAAAAAATCGATTAGACTTCTAAATCGATCAGAAAATTCAAATTTCATCACCGAAAAACGTGCCAAAAAAATAACTCGAGAGGGAAGATGCTCCCAAATTAACCCACTCCTAACCAGCCTGCTCAACAACATTCAATGCTACATCAGGTGGTATATACACCGTCAGATATATCCTGGCATATATACCAAGACAATCCGACATTATATATACCAGCGGCCGCAACATTGAAACTTGCGCATCAGGCTGGTTATTGATTGCCTTTTGTGTCTATCAGTTTAATGTGGATCCAACTCCTCTTCCTCTATCTCGAGAAGAGATCCTTATAACCTTCGTCTACGCAATCAATTTTCCTCTATTTTGCCAGCGGGTGTTTTGGGGATGGATGTATTAAAAGACCAAGGGAATTCAAGGGTAGGTCAGAAGTCGACCCTCAACATGCCTAGGAACGAGCATTCAGGGAGGTTTCTCAACGAAGGAAAAAACTTATTTCTAGGGTCCTTAGAGAGGGACACACCCCTTCCTTTCCTTCCTCATGAAAATTCTCTCAGCTAATGGCTAACATCAGAGGCCTAGGGGGCAGGGCCAAAAAACTCGCTCTCAAGTGTTTAGTGGTTTTGGATAAAATGAATGTTTTTTCTTCTTCAGGAAACCATGGGGGCATGTGGCCCTATCATCAAAGATTTGGTTAAAATTCTGTCAAGTTGGTTCTTTTTGGGATTAGATGTAGCTAGCTCTTCAGGAGGTTGGTTAAAATTCTGCCAAGTTGGTCCTTTTTGGGATTTTAGATGTAGCTAGCTCTTCAGGAGGTCTCATTACAAGTTACAACCTTGAGTGTAATCTTACCAATAATTTTTCTTTACCATCTGGTTTGTTTACTGAGTTTTATTTCAAAGAATTAGAGCTCTCTCTTACTCTCCTCAATTTATATGGCCCTTATGTGGGTCGTGAAGTTATGGACTCGTTTGCTAGACCTTGATAGTATTCTCTCGGACTCCTTGATTATAGGTGGAGACCTAAATCTTACCTTAAACAAAGACAAAGTCGGGTGTCAGTATGCTAAAACAGAGGCCATAATTGTTTTTTGCATAAATTTGAAATGGCAGGCCTTGTGGAAGCCAAGCCAGTCATTTGCAAGCCTACCTGGTGCAATAATAGGTGCAACCCGGAGAGGGTGGGGAAGCTATTGGATCGCTTCTTGATTCACAATAGTCTAATTCAAGAAGGGATTCTGGTTCGATATTGGGTGGGTATTACTGTTATAGCAATATTTGCCTCACCATTGCTATCTTGCACAGAGGGCCTTTTTCCATTTCCCTATGCAGATTTATCAACCTCTTTTTTGATGAATCCAAAGCTAAAAATATACATTCTTCCACATATACGCTCCCTAACTGCTATGCAAGATGCGTATATGGTTGCTGCTCCACTACAACTCGCGTATATCGATATTTCTACCAGAAAATACAAAATGAGGTTAGGTTTCCATGTCAAGACAGAAGATCTTTGATCCTTGGCCTTTAATATACTGGAAACGTTCCAACTCGGCCCTTCAGTTGCATTCTGGAGGCTATAAGAGCACAATTTCGAGCTATGGAAAAGAGAGAGAAAGCATTCAACTTTGAGATCAAAGTTACTCTGGAGAAATTACTTCATATTGAGTCTGCATCCCTTTGTCCCTTAAGTCTGAACATAGTGTTCATCCCCCAAGCTATTCCCTTATTATTGAGAGGACCTCATTATCTCTTTATTATGAGCTTGCCTTTGGTGGAGGATTGAAGTGGTGGAGACCCAGTTGGAAGGAACTTTGTTTCTTGGTTTCGAACCATGCCGACATGGAAGTATATAATGATGATACTTCTATTGATCAATTATTAATAGAAATACTCCTTTCCCGTCCTATTGGTATCTTGCAAATATATGATTATTATCCATGGGCATGTTTGTAATGTTTATTAATGGATTGTGTTATATGATGTGCTAACTCCTTTTATATTATCACTATATACTTGCATTGCTTGTTTGTTGAGAACTTCTTATAGATGTAAAGCTTTGGGTCAAAGTACTCAATGGTGGAATGTCATCAAATGTTGGATCGAGGTAGGCCTCTTTCTCCTATTGCACATTAGTTTATATAATGCATGTTGGAATTGAGTTGATTTCTGCAGTCATACCTGTCTGTTGTGGTTTACCCTTGGCCATAGAGAGTTTTTCCCTTGTAACAGAAATGGCGACTCCACTGGGGAGAGATCTTCCTTCTAAGGGTTGAAGTACTTTTTCTTCTTACATTGCTCTTTTTCCTTTGTGTTTCTTGTCATATAACAGTTGGACAGATTCTGTTCACTCTATGTCTGAGTTTTCAGCCTTTTATCCTTGCCTAGCCTTGTTTTAAAAGATATACACCCTTTTTTCCTTGACAGCCGCGTATACATGCTTGCTGTCTCACCGCAAGAAGTGTATATACACTCTTTTCTCTTGAACAATCGCGTATACCACTTCCCCTTGCTTGGTTTAGTGACTGTTGGGTAGGTTTTGAGGATTATTGAGCCTTCTTAGGTCTCTGTAGTGCCTGTTGAGGTTATATGGGATGATAGGAAACTTGTTTGGAGTTGAATTTTTGGGCGACGTCTTTCTCTTTGTTTTCCATTTTTTATTTGTCCTTGGTAGTTGGGCTGTCTGCTTAGCTGCTTGGTATTCTGCTCGAGTGATTTCTTTTATACACAATAGAATTTATATATTAGGTTGCTTATCAGTCCATGCATTTTCTTTTTAGTACATTGAAAATACAAAAAAATAGGCATTTTGCATTGGTTGGTATTTTTGTCTTGGAACCTTTATCATTAGCTTAGCACATTTAGCGAAAGATTACATTTTACTCTTGAGTTGCAGAGTTAAAATTGAAAATTGCACTGTTTTTATTTAGCATATCATTCTCTGAAAAGTTAAAGATAGGCTTTGCATTATATCTATATTTGTTTTCACACAAAGTCATAACACCATGAGTTTCATTTCCATACCTTTTTGAGTAATCACAGCCAATAAAATTTATGCTTTAAATTAAAATTAATTAGTAATGATTTTATTTTTTAGGGTGCACAAACTAGCCTAGGATTTAGTGCCTTGGAATAGGATTTTGTGAGTAAACTTCTCCAAGGTAATTAAATCAACATATGTGTCTGAGACAGGGAGTTGAGAAATCCATTGTATAATTGGTAATATCAGGAGGCTTCGCTCACACCGGAGTTAAGCACGAGGTCACATGAAGTTTGTTGAAGGGATAACCCTTGGATACTCACCTAGCGTCAAAGATATTTATGTGGATTCATTTGTATTTGGGGATCTTGCTAGTATCCATACCTCTGTGAGAGGTGATACTTTCAAGGTTTTGGGCTTTGCTACCCTGCCCATATGGTAATCCAGACTTACGACTATTCACCTGTGCATCGGTTATATAGTGGTTGGTTAGTTGTTTGACTTAGGTTTCTCATAGGTTACTTGCACGAGTTATTCTGCTTGTATCCTGAGTCAGATAGGGGTCAAACAACACACAACCTTTATGGAAGATTACCTCTCTGGGGGGATCTAACCAACTGGTTGTTAAGCCTATGAGGGCCCTTATTATTGATTCTGTTACCTCCAAACCTTAGCGGGGATTCTCAGGTCCCTCTTGGATGAGACATACCTTCTTTAGCGAGGGAGGCCACTCAGCCACTTTAGCCCGTTTGCATGCATATTGGTCATTTGACTTTTGGTATGCATTTTGATTATTAGTTGACCATAGAATTTTGTGCTGAGTCTCTGTTATCATGGATAGTGGAGTTCCTTTTGCTCCCTCGTTTACTGCTACCCCCCCCATGATGTCAACTCCTTTCATGGGAATGGATCCTTCTGCTTTGTATTATGGTATGCAGAACTATGGTACTCAGTCCACGCCTTGGGTCTCTAATCATTTTTCTCATGGTATTTCTGATATGTCTTCGCACTTGCCATCTTCCATCTCGCCTCCTTATGCGAATACAAGTTTTGGGTCTGGGGGCATGATGCCTCCTTCTTATCCCTCTCTGTTTGGTGGGAGTCATATCCTTCACACACCTCTTACAATAGGGAGGTTGGAATATTCCTTCCTACGAATACACTATGCGAGAAGAAAGTGCCCAATTAGGCAATCATTCTACTTATCACACTCCATCCACTTACCCTTCTTCTGCTATGTCAGTTCCTACAAACACTTTTCCCCTGGCGGACCTCCATCTGTCCTCGGGTGTTTCATCTGGAGGGAGTTATTTTTATAGTATGGGAAACCCCCCTCCCGAAGTTCCTTCATCTGGGGGCAACATATATCCTCACATGAGTAACCCTTGTCATGTCGCTTTCTCTTCACAAGCATCTTCCTCAGTGTCGATGCCCTTACAACCCTTTATGAGTCAGTATGGAGGAGGATACTAACCTGCTGAACAGGGATAGGGTGTAAACTAGGATCCTTCATGGCTTGCAATTTATCAGAACCAATCTTTCCATGTGCCTTAGACTCAAATGCCACAATTCACCATTGCCACAAGTCCAGTCACTGTGCGTCATACTGGCATTATATCACCAACCTCTACTAGTTATGTTGGAGATTGGTCGACAACCTCTGTGAGTCATGTTGAAGACCTGAAACCAACCATTGCAAGTCATGCCGGGGGCACAAGTCCAGTCACTACATGTCATACTGGCATTATATCACCGACCTCTACTAGTTATGTTGGAGATTGGTCGACAACCTCTACGAGTCATGTTGAAGGCCTGCAACCAGCCGCTGCAAGTCATGCTGGGGGCACATGTCTGGTCATTGCTATTCATACTGTACATTCATCACCAACCTTTGCTAGTCATGTTGGAGATTCATCACTAACCTCTGCAAGTCATGTTGGATATTTTCTACTAACCTCAGCAAGTCATGCTTGGAGCATGTCACCAGCCACTGCAAGTCATGCTGGGGGCATTTATATGATTGAGAAGCCTAGACATCTCAGACGTAAGCCTAGATTCCTTTGCAGGACTTGTGAAGGAAGTCACCTTACTTGTTTGTGTCCTGTTACTGCTGGGATACCAAAAGCGTGGGGCTCACCTAAGGGCCCTTCGGGTTCCGAGGCATCTATGGTTTCACAACACTTTGTTCCTTCTTTGGTTGATACAATAGTCATGTCGATGTAATCTTTTGCTGACACCCCTTTTCATTTAGGGTTTGATGCGTTCTTTAACCTTATTGTCTCACATCCCGTTCAACCTATGGTCATGTCGATGCAATCTTCGACTAACACCTCTCTTATGTTCGGGGGTGATGCATCTCTTGACCTTGTTGTATTGCATCTTGTTCAACCAATGGTCATGTCGATGCAATCTTCGACTGACAACACTCCTATTTTCGAGTGTTATTCACCTCTTGACCTTGTTGTCTCGCATCCTATTCAACCAATGGTTGAAGAAGTGTTCATATTGATGCAATCTTCGATTGACCCCACTCTTCTCTTGGAGAGTGATAAGTCTAAGGAAGCGATTGCTCCAATGCAATTTTTGGTCAATCCTGCTATTTTGGTTTTGGTTCTATACCTTCTATGCCATGTCCTTAGCATTTCTAGTACTTCACCTTCTGAAGAAGAGATAGTTTTACTCTTCTCGAGTTCTCTCCCTCCAAGTCTTGATGAGGTTCCCTTTGATTGGGATGGTCTTGTGAGGTATCCAATGCCTCCGCCTATGTCTTTTCCAGGAAGAGACATTATCCAATATACCAAGGAGACAATACCTTCCGTTATCACTTTGTCCTCTTCGACTTGGAGAGCTTTGGGTCTTCTCAAGCTTTTGTCGGTTCCTCGCAAGATACTGACATTCCACAGAAGGTCTGCACGGGAGCCTTGGCCTCCCCCATGGCTTGCCACCTAGAATCTTCCAAATGATTCTTAGTTAAGCTCTTTTCCAACTCGCTATCAAAAATCGAAAAGATTGCCGAGTGATTTGTCCCTTTCACACTCGTTAAAATTGGATTTGAAAGATCATGAGTCTTAGTTAAGCTCTTTTCCGACTCGCTATCAAAAATTGAAAATATCACCGAGTGAACTTGTCTTTTTCACACTCATAAATTGGATTTGAAAAGACGTCTATTTGGCACAAGTTTACCCCTTTTTCACACAAAGTAGACTAAAATATATAAAAAGGACATTTTTTTGGCATTAAGTTATGATTGCATCTCATGCCCTCACTTGCAGTATTGAGCCTTTAGCCGGTTCTCACTTTGCATTATAAACCATGGCCTAAGTAGTTTGCATCCTCAACCAAGCAGATCCTTGTTTATATCCTTCGCAATTTGACACCCTATACCCTGGAAGGAACATCGCCCTGAGTGTCCATCTCTTGCATGCATTTCCTTGCATTGAGCATAGGTACATTCCACTGCCGGAACTAGTTTTGCTTACTTGCAACACTCGTTCCGTCCTCTATATCATAACATTCATTTGTTATGAAAAAACAAAAAAAATACGAGCAGGAAGGGAGTACTATATTGTAATTGGCAGCAATCATGTCGCCTTTGAATAGAGCACAAAGTTATTGAGTCCTTGTGTCATCATAATTTTAGGTTTAGCATGGCCTTAGGAAGTTGATCTCGCTACAGAGTTTTCTCTACTGACTGGTTACTCTTCCAGTCCCTATAGAGAACATTAAAGATGCCTCCTACATCTAATCGTCACATCATTAAGTCTATGTTGCTAGAGTCTATCATATGTATCATGCTCTTGTTCAAAGGAAGTCTATCAACCTGTGTCGACCACTCCTCAAAAATATTGAGTTTGCATGTCGGCCATACCCTCAGTTTGTCTCAGAATCACATGATACATTGGTCTTATGATGCACCCTGGCCCTACTTTCATCATTAGTAGGTCACCTTGAACCCAACAATCGACATTTCATCATGGGTCATTGACTGGGTGGTTTCCCTTTTGTTCGACGGTAAGACATCTATTCATACTTTGAGATTCGTGAAGTGTCTTGGATTCCATTAGCCTTATTGGTGGTTTCCTTGCCTTTGTCAGTAGTTTTCATCATTGGTTGCTATTTAGAGGGTCTTTTTCGTGTACCGCTTGCATTTGTCACACGTGAAAGATGCATAGGGTCGTTGGTTCATGAACATGTTCTTCGTACAATCTCCACCAAATCATGAAGCTCCTCCTTTGTTCCTCGTGCTAATTGATGAGAGATGCCTTAATGCTCTCCTTTCAGTGAGTCTCTTTCCATCGACTTCAGTTCATGTATTCTAGATATGAGACCTAGAGTTTTATGAGTACCTTGAGGCTTGCAGTCATTAGTGGTAGGCTCTCTCGCCATTGAAATATGGGAATACATTAATGTCTCCTGATCAATGGATCTCTCAAGTGTTCGACACCAACTCCTTTATTCACATTTGTAGAGATGTACTTGGTGCCTTGATACCTACTTTCATAATTAGTAGGTTGTCTCACGTTTGTTAATGGTATACCTCAATGATCGGTAATTAAACGATGTCTCATCGTGTTCGACCTCAACTCATTTATTCACATGATGTAGAATTGCACCATTGGCGGATTGCATAGAAGACTTGAAGAAAACACTATGTGGCCACAGCTTTCCTGAGCTGTTTCTTCCATTTCATTGGACCAGTACCTATTTGACTTCAGTGATCATGGGAGATCAGATTGTACTCCATGGTATACAAATATCTTTAGATTGATTTTGAGACTAGTTTCACTGGGACTTGTTCATGACTATGACAGCTATTGGCATGTAACTGCATTTATATTTGCCTATTCATGGCCATGGACACTTGTTTGGTATATTTTCCACATGGATCTGCATTGTATTCTTGATGGCCATGTACATAATGTAATGAGCAATTGAGTTCGTCAAGCTAGTTCTCTACCACTCCACTTCTGGGTTATTTATAATGTATTTCGGCCATCGCAGATACTCCTCTGATCTCACACATTAGGGGGCATCTGTTATAGCAAGATTTGCCTCACCATTGCTATCTTGCATAGAGGGCCTTTTTCCATTTCCCTATGCAAACTTATCAACCCCTTTTTTGATGAATCCAGAGCTAAAAATATACATTTTTCCACATATACGCTCCCTAACTGCTATGCAAGATGCGTATATGCTTGTTGCTCCACTACAACTTGCGTATATCAGGATTTGTGCCAGAAAATACAAAATGAGGCTGGGTTTCCATGTCACGACAAAATATCTCTGATCCTTGGCCTTCCATATACTGGAAACGTTCTGACTCGGCCCTTCAGTTGCATTCTGGAGGTTATAAGAGCACAATTTTGAGCTATGGAAACGATAGAGAAAGCATTCAAATTTGAGAGCAAGGTTACTCTGGAGAAATTACTTAATATTGAGTGTGCATCCCTTTGTCCCTCATGTCAACACACAGTGTTCAACCCCCAAGCTCTTTCCTTATTGTTGAGAGGACCTCATTGCCTCTTTACTACGAGCTTGCCTTTGGTGGAGGATTGAAGTGGTGGAGACCCAACTGGAAGGAACTTGGTTTCTTGGTTTCGAATCGTGTCGACACCGAAGTCTGTAATGTTGATACTTCTGTTGATCAATTAGTAATAGAAATACTCCTTTCCCGTCCTATTGGTATCTTGCAAATATATGATTATTATCCATGGGCATGTTTGTAATGTTTATTAATGGATTGTGTTATCTGATGTGCTAACTCCTTTTATATTATCACTATATACTTGCATTGCTTTCTGTTGAGAACTTCTTGTAGGTGTAAAGCTTTGGGTCAAAGTGCTCAATGGTGAAACATCATCAAACGTTGGATCGAGGTAGGCCTCTTCCTCGTATTGCACATTAGTTTATATAACACATGTTGGAATTGAGTTGATTTCTATAGTCATACTTGTTTGTTGTGGTTTACCCTTGGCCATAGAGATTTTTTCCCTTGTAACAATTACTAGGTGTTTAGATCACTTTACTGTTTTCTTTGAATTGTCAAAGTTGTTGGAAAAACCAGGCTTTGCTTTTAAATATAATTCAGATTCGACAAATGTTGATGATTTAAAGGCTCTGGTCAAAGATAATATGGAGCATTTCTAACCAAAGTCTATTGATTTGGCTAGTGCTCAATTTGTGGACCGTCCCTTCGAAATCTCAAAGTGGTTGTGTCGGGCTAGGCCAAGGAGAGAAGAAAATCTAATGACCAAGGTCTCCATCTGATACAAGAAGGCTTGGAAGTCATTTATGACAAAATGCAGTCTGGAAATGGTAGTCATGAGGAGGTGGATGAGTGCAGGTCTTTAGAATCTCAGAGGTATGCTTTGCTTTTAGAACAAGAGAAGGTGTTGTGATAGAAAAGTCAAGCCCTTTGGCTCACTCTAGGGGACCAAAATTCTAAATATTTTCGTAACTTTGTGAATTATAGAAGGAAGTACAATTCTATATGGGAGCCTCAGGATCCCAATGACATCAAAGTTTGTGGCTTTCCACAACTAGCATCTCTAGGGGTTGATCATTTCTCACACTTTTTTAAAGAGCCCAGGCACTCAAACGTAGAAGACATGCTAAAATTATTATCATATTATCCTCGTTTGGTAGTAGAAGAAGATAACAAGGTTTTGTAAGGTGAAATATTGTTGAATGAACTGCAAGTTATCATAGGGACTTTTAAGTGGGATAAAATCCTTGAGCTTGACGATTGGAATGTGAAATTTTATAAGGATCTTCTCAAGGTTTTGGAGGAAATTCGTCATTCTGGCAAGTGTAGACATAGCATCAACTCTACATCTCTTGCCATCATCCCCAAAAAGGATTGTCTGGTCTCTTTCGATAAATTTCACCCTATGGCTCTATGCAATGGCCTTTATAGAATAATGGAGAAATTAATTACAATTAGACTCAAGCCATTTTTGGACAATATTATTTCTCAGGAACAGATTGCAATTAGACTCAAGCCATTTTTGGACAATGTTATTTCTCAGGAATAGTTCAACTTTGTCAAAGGTTGGCTCCTCCATGAGGCTATTGGATCTACACACGAAGGAATTCGTTCCATTAAATCCACTTATCGACCCTTTTCTGTCTAAAAATTGATTCAGAAAAGGCTTATGACCGAGTGTCGTGGTTCTTACTTCTCTTACACATGACGTTTGAATTATGTATGGTAAAATGGATAATGGTGTGTATATCCTCGGTTTCCTTTGTTGTCTTGATTAACGATGCAAGTTCTCCCTTCTTTAGCCCTGAAGGAGGATTGCGTTAGGGGTGTCCTCTCTCTCCTTATCTATTCTTGTTGGTGGTAGATGGTTTAAGTAGGCTTTTAAATGATGCTAAATGAAATCATCATTTCCAAGGATTAATAGTTGGGAGAAGAGTTAGGCTTTCCCACTTTTTGTTTGTTGATGATGTATTGATTTTTTGTTTTTGTGGTAGCAATGAAGGAAGGACATTGAAGGAGATTCTAAAGTTGTTCTGTGATGCCACGAGCATGTTTATTAATGAAGCCAAATATGCTATTTAGTTTCTTGGTAGTGTTGGGTAGCAAAAGGCAACATTTGAAGACAAGTTCCCCTTCCCCTTAAAATACTTAAAGGGAGGTCTCAAGTATCTTGGGTTCATCATAAAACCTAACAATTATGTCATTGCAAACTGGTAATGGCTGCTAAACAAAATCGAGAAGTGTGTCAAATTTTGGTGTAATAGATGGATATCGAGGGGGGGCGACTAGTACTCATTAAGTCTGTCATTGAAGCATTGTTAGTTTACTGACACTTGATGGTCAATATTCCTAAACACATTGTGGTTAGGATCCACAAAATATGTTTCAATTATTTATGGAAGGGGAAACCAGAATATTTGGGATCTCATTTAGCCAGTTGGAAGCTTCTTCCCAAACCCAAAATCCTGGAGGTTTAGGTGTTGTTGTGAGGAATAGTGATGCTCCTCACAAATACACATTTTTTGAATCTCATTGGTCTAAAGGATGAAGACGAGAATGTTACCCCGATTTATCACCCTTAAAATTACAACCAGACTTCAAGAAACATAATTCTTGTATCTGGGATCTTCTTTCTTATTATAATTTTTTATGTTTTAACTTGAAATATGACAACTAACAAATAAAGGAGGAGATATGTAATAAACTGAGCAAAAGTAACTTCTTTCTTATTATAATTTTTTGAGGAGATATGTAATAAACTGAGCAAAAGTAACTGCAAGATATGCTAAAATATACAATAGGTACAACAATATAAATTAGAAATAAAAACATTCCAGTAGGCCTCAAAATGAGAAAGTAATCAACAAAATAGCTTTATTGAAGACCAATCCGAGTTACAAAATAAATTGTCTTTTCAGATCCCTGCAAGGACCATGAATACAGATGTCCTTGGAAGTTTGAGATGTAATAAGAATCATAGAAGGACAACCGATGCAAAAAAGAAAGAGAGAGAATATGCAAGACTCATCTGGATCACTTCAAAAAGCATATGTATCATCATCAAACTTTGCAAAATTTACATTAATTAACACTAAGTAAAGCCAAAACTTCCAATAATGCAAACAAATTTCAAAGAAAATAAATGACCTCAAAGAACACCATAGGTCAATACTACTCAGTCTTTCCTTGCCACCTTTTAAGACAACCCTGTTATCAACAGGACAATTTAGTTCTCAAGAAACTCAAAATGGAAATGAAACAGATGATAAACTCACTCTGAGAGCTTACACATACCTTCACACCAATCTCTCCTCTATAATGATGGGCTCCTTTTCGTTTAACTCATTTAACTCCTCCTTTGCTTTTGTATCTTCAAACATTTATTCAGTTTAACTGTTTAATTATAAATTAATATTTATTTTGTATAAGTGGAGGGCTAATTATAATTAATGAAAAAGTTAATAAGAGGGAAAAGTGTCATTTAAATTTTATAAAGGAAGGTAGGGGTACCACTAAAAGGAAAAGTAATCATGCACCATTTACAATCATAATTTGAACTGTGTTAGAAATAATCCTAAGTCTTAACTAGACCTTAACAACCGGTTAGCCGGTTAGTTCTGATATGATTGTGGGGTCATTACTTTGAGATGTACTATTAATGTACAATAAATGTACATATGAATTTGACTTGGCTTGATGTCTTTTTTCAGTGTCTTCTTGTTAGTTATTTTACTTTCTTGATCATTTTCTTGCTTTTAGTTTTTATCATGTGGTGTTAAAACATGTTTATGATTTGATGTCTTCTTGTTAGTTATTTTACTTTCTTGGTCATTTTCTTGATTCTAATTTTTTTCATGTGATATCAAAGCATATTTATGATTTGATGGCCTTGAGCATTGTGATACCTATGTGTTTTTGAAGGAGTTTGAGGGTGGCTACGTAGAGGAGTGAAATCAGGCCAAGAGATGGTCTAGAGAGAAAAAGGAAAGGGCCGAGAGGGTGAGAGACAACTCAATGAGTTTTGTGCAAACTCTTTTCGAAGACCAAATGGGTTCATTGTAATCGAGCAATGAAGATGATGCCTCTGACCATCGCAACAAACTTGATCTGGCGAACATTTGGGCACATTTGCTGGAACATTATGATGAACCAGGTAATCCTTAAAGGTAGTCATGTACTGTTCTTTGAGTTTAACAAGCCAATATGAAAGAAATCCATCATGCTCAAAACCAGTGAAATAATACTGCTCTAAGCCAAGTGACAGACTAGCTTTAATCCATTGCATCAAGAGTAGTAGTACACTGCTATATTAATAATTTCGCTTGTGCGAATGTGTGACTTGGGGAATTTAAAAGTCGATCGAGGGATGTTGTGTGGTCGCTGACTATCTACGAGTAAGAGAGAGCCGCCCAGAGTATCCAAAAGAGATCCTATGATTGATGGCTCTGTGGGTGAGTTAAGAAGAGGCGCAAAGATGAATTTGTTGGTGAGTGAAGAAGAGACGCCAAATGTTAATGTGATCTGTTCCATTCAACAATCCGGTAGTAATATCTGAGGAACATGCGATTGTCGACATCAACTTTCTGAGTGTTGGAGGCTATATTAAACGCTTTCGAAGGCACCCTCATCTTCATGTTCTCAGTGGAAGATGAAGGCAATCATGTCATTTGGGGTACTAAAGAATTCGATGGACGGAAAACGATCAATCTCCTCTCCATTTTTTTTTGAATCAATAACTGCTTCATTTTCAAATGAACGATAATATTTTTTTTTCTTTCAGGATGGTTTGGAGACTATGCCAAAAGTTGATTGTCAATTAAGCAATGTCATATTTTGGGTGAGATGTAATTTCCACTACAGTTTCAACAATCATCATGGATTCGGTCGAACCACTGTAAATAAGCGCTCTATATGAATATCGAGATACCATATCGACACGTTTAGGAACCCTGGGGACAAATCTGGGATGTGACTGCGTCCTCTCTCTCCTTTTGGGAATCTTGACGGTAATATGCTTTCAGAAGTGGTGTTTTGAATAATAATGGTGTGGCTACCATCTTGGATATGGTTTGAGCCAAGGGAGAAATTTCTACCACTACTCACCATCTTTGCATCTGCAATATTTAATGGTGTCTTAGCCCATCCGAGTACAGTTGACGACTGGTGCGTCTGGCAGTT